>JALBCR010002686.1:0-91107 GCA_030710515.1 Abscondita cerata
TCAGTAATACTTCAGTTTCGGTTACATTACCTTGTCTGTTGAAGGACAAGTTGTCTAACTACACGTTTTGCTATCTTCTAATTATACACACTTTCAAAGTCTTTAACATCTGCCTTCAAGATTTGCTAACTTTTAACTACTAATTTCGACCTGTTGAAGCGGCACATTCATTTCTGATTTTCACTTCTTGACCTTGAATCCATAGAATTGTGGCATACTGATTTATGACTATGTTAATTTAATATTCATCATTTTTGAGAGTTTCCCACTACAGCAGTTTCTGAGGCCTTGGATGGCTAATTTTGAAGTCCTGTGTCAAACTATCATCATAAATCTAGCTTACCAAGACACATCAAGGACTAATAGGTTGAGTCAAAAGATAAATGTTTACGGTGCGGTTTAACTTTCGACTTACCGGAGCGCAGCAGCACGAACGCGCAGGTTCATCCGAGAAGTACTGCCTCAAGTTTAAGAGGATAAATTATTATTGTTATTAAAATTTAATTTGGTTCGTTGGTTGTAACAATTAATTTACAGATTTATATAGGGTGAGTTTGTAATAATGGATCTCAGTATTCGAGAAAGTGGTTTATTAATTTGTTAGAATTATTTGTTTAACCCTTTGATGCCTGTGCGGGGTCCTGCAGGACTCCGCGTAAGAATTTTCTCAAATATTTCTATTATTTGGAGCACATTAGCAACGAGACGCTTTCAGAGTATGTGTCGAGTAACATATGCCGTGCAACATTCAGTATTCTCGAATATTTCTATTAGTGGTGTGCAACTGACGACAAAAAGTAAGTGGGTCCCATCCGGGATGCATCGGCATTAGGAGTTGTCAACAATTTGCGTTATCAATTTATGTTTTTGCAGTTTTTGGTCAAAATGAACGCAGAGATCTACCAGGCCGCTACACAGCAAGAACAGGAAGATATAATAAACAATCTTGATCTGGACAATGATAGTGAGAATGAAATCGACATGGAAAGTGATCGAAATTCACTGACATTGAAGAGGCCAAGAATTCATGGGAGAAAGTGTGTCGGAATCGGAAGACAACCTATAAATTTCAAAGTGAAGTTGACTCGGATGAAGAACCCCACAGAACCTCAAGGTAATGTTGATGATTGCAGTGGTCCAGTTTATACAACCAAATCAGGTTTGACATGGAATAGTCAGCCTTTTGAGAAAGCAGAAGGAGCCAGAGAAACATTATAAATGCTCACATCCTGGAGTTACAAATTATAGTAAAGACGACAATACAATCCTGGATAATTTCAACGCTTTTTTTGACAACAGAAATGAAAAACATAATTAAAAATACACAAATGAAGAAGCAATTAGGAAGTTTGATGAATGGAATACAAAATTCTAGATGATAAAAATCATGGAAACCTCTTGAAAAGATGAGCTTGACTGTTTTTGGGAGTTCTTCTGAAGGCAGGTGCGCTAAGATATGAAAAAGAATTGACTAGAGAAATGTGGTCTACCAATACGTCGATACGTCGTTCTTTTTTCACAGCAGCCTTATCACGAGACAGGTTTGAGGAAATATCCAGATTCTTACGATTTGACGACAAGCTCACCAGAGAAGAGCGTAAAAGAAATGATAAGTTAGCAGCAATAAGAGACATTTGGGACATGTTTTTGACAACTCTGCCGTGCAAAGGCAAAACGGTGTACTTGCAAAAATTGCATTTTACGTTTTAGCACCATTGGTCGCCGTATTTTGAGCTGTACTGTTACGTATCTAAATAAAGTCTGTATGATAAATAAACCAAAGATACGCATAAGATGAAACGCTGTACTTGCACAGTAGTGACTTATATAAAATGGCAAATCAATGTAATCGAAATGCATAAAAGTGTACTGCCAAAACAAAAACTTTTGCTATAAGATCCCACTTCATTATGCCACGGCAAAACAAGGTACAGTGTAGTACATTGTTTTGACTTGGGAAGAATTTGGTTTTGCTAACGGAAAAAACAATGTATTAACAAATTGTACATTGTTTTATTTTTTATAACCTATAAATTTGAATGTAAAGTGTAGTACATTGTTTTGGCTTTGGAAGAACTTGCTTTTGCAACCAGTAAAACAATGTATTAGCACATTGTACAGTGTTCTACCTTTTTATAACCTATAAATTTAAACATACTTTTAGTTTGGTGCTTTAGTACTACAAAGTTGTTTTATCTTATTGTGTTTGTTATGACGGAAATGAGTTCCGAGGTAGAAAGATGAGTAGAACTGGCAAAGATCTCGTTTTTGATGATGTAAGTAATATATTATCTAGTATCTCGTTGCATAACCGTAATTAATTACACCATAATGTTTTTGTTGTGAGGATAAAGACTTCTTCTGTAGTTGTTTAAAATTAAGATAAATCAACCATTTTACGTACTTTTTAAAATAAAGTATTTCTTTACTAAATCAGTTCCAATTCCAATAAACAATTTAATAATAAACACTATTAGGTATAAATCTAAAATCAGTTTTAAGATTCTTATTTGCCTATTGATATTTAGTGTTTTGATACTAGGTAGTTTTGATTGTAATTTCATTAACGTTATCAAAAGAATATAATTTTAAATTACAGCTGGGATAAAAGTAAAAATTAATGCCGTAATTTCAGAACGAACTTTATGAAGAAGAAGGGGCAGACTGACTCCTGACAGGGGACAAAAGATTACAATCCTGACGATACTAATTTAGAAGAGTCCGATTCTGATTATGAATATAAAAAAGGCAGCAAAGAAAATTTAGAGAAAACTAAAGAAATCAGATGAAAGCGTTTTTACAGGAAGTTACAGGATACCATCGAGTACAGTTTCTTCAGGAACTTCTACTAATAATACTTTAAGGAGCGTATCGAAGATGTGTAGTTAATATATTTATTAATTAACTAATAGGTATAAGTTTACATAAGTTTAAATAACTAATTAATTGACGTCGGACATTGTACATGTCATGGCGTTGGGTTTCTGCCCCCACCTCCGTATATACATTGTTGTCACGTCTATCCTAACATCTCCCTTTTTTTTTTTTTTTTTTAATACTACAAGTTTAGTCTATTCGGCAATCTTATTGTTCTACCCCTACTGCTGGTACGACAACTCGAATTGAATGAAGTGCTACAGGCAGGTGTTTTAGTATTTTCACACCCAGTTTCTTTTCTACATGAGGTGTTAATTGTACGTTATTAGTTAAACTAGGTATTGGTTCTAAACAAACCAGATTGTTTTCACATTCATCGTTAAATCTAACCTTATTTGCTATTTTTAAGTTTGCCCTACTTTCGTCACTACTTACTAAAATTGTTGGTCTTATGAATTTACGATTTCTTACATAAATTCCCTTATTATCTACCTTAATTCTGTATCTTCGTTCACCTATTCGATCTGTAACCACACCTGGAGTCCACAGAGAATTTGGACTTAATTGAACCATAATTTTAGTATCTGGCAATAATGGCTTCAATTCTTTCGTTCGTTTATTTTGTTGTAATAACGTGTTTGATGATTCTGATTTTTCTTAATATAATTTTGAATTCTTTTGTGATTTATGCGTTTCGGAGTTAAGTTACGTTCATTTGAGGGTAACAATGCATTTCTAGTTGTGCGAGACATCAGTATTTGCACTGGAGAGTAATTGTCAATTACTGGCGTATTTCTTAACTGTAATAATGTTAAATACATATCTTTGTTCTCTTCTGCCGTTTTCATTATCATTCTTTTCACAGTTTGTATGTGTCTTTCAGCCAAGCCATTTGATTGGCTGTGTAGTGGCGAAGACATTTTATGTGTAAAGTTCCACTCACGAGCAAATATTTTAAATATTTCTGAAGAAAACTGTGGTCCACCATCGGAAACCACAATTGCAGGTATACCAAATCTGGCAAAAATACTTTTCAAAATACTGATTACATTATTACTTGTGGTATTGCTATATAACTTTTCCACTTCCACAAATTTGGAATAATAATCCACTACAAGTAGGTATTTAACACCCTTATTTCAAAAAGATCACAGCCAACTTTGTACCATGGAATTGGGTATATTTCATGGGTTTTTAATGGTTCTGACGACTGAGACCTTGCATATTTATTGCACAAATTGCAATTTTCTACTAATTGTTTAATTTCATTCTTAAGAGTAGGCCAGAAAACTGATTCCTGAGCCAACCCAATACATTTATTTATCCCTGATGACTGTAGTGAATTTTAGATAGCATTTCATTTCGCAATGTTTTTGGAATTACTAAACTTTGACTTTTATAAATGATTCCTTGGCTAATGGTTAATTCAACTTTTGTATTTGCAATATTTTTAATATAATCTTTAAACCCTTACTATTATTTGGCCAACCTGCTTTAATAACTTCAATCAACTCTGTTAATTCCCTATCTTTGGAGGTTTCTTCTTTAATTTTTTGTAAATACTCATCTGTAACATTTAATTGTGAGCGAACTAAACATACTTGACCTTCCAATTCTTTATCCCACGCTTCAATATCTATCGTATCAGCCATATGGCTCTCGAAAGCGTGTCCGCTATCACTAAATCTTTACCTCTTTTGAACTTTAGTCTAAAATTATACCTTTGCAGTTGCAGTAATATTCTTTGCAATCGTGCCGGGCATTTATTTAAAGGTTTTTATCACACCTAGTAATGGTTTGTGGTCCGTTTCAACCACTACCTGTTTTCCATACACAAACTCGTGAAATTTTGTCAACCCAAACCAAACAGCTAAAAGTTCTTTTTCGATCTGTGCGTAATTGCACTGTGTTTCAGTGAAACTTTTGAGGCATACAGACAAGGGAGGTTATTCTGCATTAATGTAGCTCCTAACCCGGATTGACTCGCGTCGACAGACACTACTGTTTCTTTTGTTAATATCATAAAACTGAAGAACTGGACTTTCTGTTAACTTAACTTTAATTAAATCTAATGCAGTCTGTGCATTTTCATTCCACTCAAAGTGAGTATCTTTTCTTATTAACACTTTTAAAGGTTCCGTTAATACAGAAAAATTAGGAACATGTTTACTTAGATAATTTAATACACCTAACAATCTTTGAACATCTTTTTTTATTTTCAGGGATTGGGAATTCTTTACTGCTTTTAAGTGTTCATAATCAATTGAGATACCTTTATCATTAATTTTATGTCCCATAAATTTAATTTCTTTTGTGCCAATTTGCATTTATCTAAGTTAAATTTGATACCATCTTCCCTTGCTGCATCTAGTACCTTTTTTAAAGCTCTATCATGTTCTTCTACAGTTTTCCCCCATACTATAATGTCGTCTATGTATATGCTCACATTATCAAAACTAAAAACATCTTTAAATTTTTCACTAAAAACTTCTGGTGCACATTTTATACCATATGGGAGCCTCAAAAACTTGTACCTCCCATAAGGAGTGCCAAACGTGCACAAATTTGAGCTTTCCTCATCTAGTTTCACCTGATAGAATCCCTGTGATGCATCTAATATTGAGTAAATTTTACTGCCGCTTAATTGACACGAAATTTCGTCAAAAGTGGGAAATTTTGAATGTTCCCGCTTAATTGAATCATTTAAATGTTTAGGGTCTAAACAAATCCTCAAGCTACCATTGCTTTTCCTAACTAACACTAAAGGATTTACCCATTTACTAGGCCCTTCTACTTTTCTATAATATTATTTTGAATTAGTTCCTCTAATGTATTTTTAAAAGGTTTCATAAGTGCTATCGGCACTTTCCTAATTGGTGAGATTACCGGCTTTGCATTTGGCTCTAATTTAATATGATAGGTTCCCTTCATACCCTATCCCAGTGAAAACGTCTAAATATTTATTAATTATATCATTATTTTTATTTTCACTATCTATTGCCTCAATTTTTCTGATTAAATTTAATTGCATACATGCGTTAAGACCTAATAATGAATCGGCATCAGTTTCCACTACATAAAATTCCAATTTAAATGACTTGTTTTATGCCAGCACACTAAATTGCACATACCCTGTACATTTAAATTGTCACCAGTATAAGATTTCAATTTGGTTTTGGTTGATTGTAACAATTCCTCAGACAAACGTAACTTATTTATAAAATCAGAACTTGAAAGGATATTTACCATTGCGCCAGTATCTAGTTTGAAACCTAACGTATAATTATTTATTCTCAATTGTGTTGTCCAGGTGGGAGTCGAATCTACATTAATTCTATTGACGTTATCAATCGCTCCTACAAAAATGTATTATTATCTACTTCTAAACTATTTACCTTTCGAACTCTTGTGGTACACATAAAACTAAAATGATTTTGTTTATGACACTTGTAGCACTCTTGGCCAAATGCTCGACAATTTTATAACCATGTGACTCTCCGCATTTGGAACAGTTTCTACCTTGATTCCTTGGTCTACTTTTACCTCTTGAGTAATCTCTCCGGATGCTGCTATTTCTCACTGTTGTTCGGTTTCTTTGCTGTGGTTTTTCCTGCTGTCTTGATATGTGTTCTACTGCCCTGACGATTCGGGTTGGTTTTCCATATTACGAGCTTGCACATTAGACGACTCATACACTTGACATAATCTAACAGTTTCTTCCAATTTTAAATCATCATTTTCTAACAATTTCTTCCTCAAATCACCGTTGCCTAAACCGCATATCAGCATACATTTTATAAGTTCATCGGTAAGCTCTCCAAATTTACAATTTTTCGCTTTTGTTTTCAAGTCCGTTACATACTGTTCTAAGCTTAAATTATTTTGTTTAGTTGTAAAAACTTATACCTGTTATAGGTTGCATTGGCTTTCGGTAGGAAATGAGAATTAAATTTTTCTATTACCGGTGCCAGTTTGTCTTTCTCGGCGTCACTGAATGAACGTGCCATAAATCTTATGGAGTTCTTCTCCCCAAAATGTAACAGTTGAGCAACTTGTATATTCTCCTCTTTTTTATTATTTTCAGTGGCAATTAGGTACGTCTGAAATCTAAGAAGCCAGTTCTTCCACGCATCAGCAACATTTTCGGACGTTAAATTTAATGCCGGTAGGACCGAAGCCATTTTCTTTTTGTTACCTCGCGTTCTTTTCTTTCTTTTAGTTTTGAATATCTTCCTTCTTCTATTTTAATTAATTTTATAGTTCGCTAGTTCGCAGCGCCATGTGTAGTTAATATATTTATTAATTAACTAATAGGTATAAGTTTACATAAGTTTAAATAACTAATTAATTGACGTCGGACATTGTACATGTCATGGCGTTGGGGTTTCTGTCCCCACCTCCGTATATACATTGTTGTCACGTCTATCCTAACAGAAGATAGAAGTATAGAACTAGAGGATTTAAAAAATAACTTAAATAAAAAGACACACGTTGTAGATACGAGGACAATTTATTGATTAATCAAATTCAAGAAAGTGCACCCGGAAATCAACGTAGAAAGAGATTTAGGACAATTGAGGAAAGAATGTCAAATTTGAAGAGAAAGCATCCACTTCAGGGGTCAAATTGCAGCTGTAAAAAGGAAAAATGCTCAACAGTCATAAATGAAATAGAGAGAACCAAGATATACGAAGAATTCTGGAAACTTAATAAGGATATGGTTATCAACACGTAAAAGAAACCAATTCAAAAAGAAAAATTGAAGGAAGTAGAAGAACATATTCAAGAGTTTACTTGCTTGGTAATGAAAACATACAAGTTTGTCAAAAATATTTTTGTCTTCTATTGGATACACTAGTACCACTATTGTCGATATCGTCTTAAAGGCATGTAAAGATAAACATGGAAATAAACAACTTATCCCTACAGCTGATCAAAGAGGATGACAGTACCATACAACAAATTAAAAACAACTCCAATAAAACAACATATTAATTCATTTAACCCAAAACCATCTCATTATAGACGAAATCATGCACCTAACAGAAAATATTTACCTGCCGATCTAAGCATAAAAACAATGTATGAAAATTATTTGTCAAATCCAAATTATAAAAAGGTATCATATGAAATTTATCGGAGGAATTTGGATCAAATGAATATTGGTTTTTATGAAATTGATGCAGATAAATGTGGATACTGCATGGAGATTGATAAAAATCCAAGCGAAGAAAACTTATCATTGAAGGAAAAACATTTAAATCAAGTTCACAAAACAAGAGAAATGTACAGAGCAGACGGAGAATTAGCAAATAAAAATAAAAATATCAAAGTATTTGCAGCTGATTTACAAAAAGTGTTCTTACTTCCCCGTATGCCGAAAGTAAAAGAATCCTTTTTTACGTCCAGGCTGATAGTTTTTAATGAAACATTTGCTTCATTATCAAAAAGTGGTGACCATGTTTGTATTTTATGGCATGAAGCAATTGCTGGACGTCGTGCTGAAGATGTTACCTGTGCATTTTTGAAAATTATAGAACTTAACAGAGATGCCGAATCCATTATCTTGTGGTTAGATAATTGCAGTGGACAGAATAAAAATAATATATTTTTTTCAGCTCTCTTGATGTCAGTCAATTCTGATTTTTCCACCACAAAATCTGTTATTGTAAATTATTTAGTAAGTGGACATTCTTATATGGCAGCCGACGGTTTGCATGGTAAAATAGAACAAGTAATTCGGAAAACTGGCAATGTTGAAGATTTTAATGATTTTGTTGGTGCTGTGAGAAAGCTTCGAAAAGGATGAAAGTAGTTAAAATGGAATACAATGATTTCATGAAACTGGAAAATAAATTTAAAGCTTTTAATAGAAAAAGTGATGGCGGAATGCCATATTTTAAAGACATTGTTTCCGTAAAATTTGTTAAAGGTTCAACTAACTTTTTTACAAAACAAACTTTGAAGATACTGAGTATAGTGTTTGTCTAGATATTTTGAGAAAGAAAGCGAATTTACAATTTCCTCCTAAAACTGAAGTTCCAAGAGGAATTTCTAAAATTAAGAAAGACATTATTGTAAAGATTTAGTAGGAAAATGCAAGCCAATCGCAGGCCTTTTGGTTAAATTTACCTGAAAATGATGTGTCATCCGATCTACTAGAAGATGGACTTTAATTTTATGAAGGGTATGGTCTTTTGCAAAATGTATACATCTATGTGTATTAACCAATGTACTAGTTTAAGAAATTTTGTTCAGTAATAACGTTTTGACAGTTTTTCAATGTACGTTAAATGTATATACATATTTTTCAATAAATGTTCATTATTTTAAACTAACTTGTTTTACTTACTCAAAAATGTACTGTACAATACATTGTCTTGATAAGTATCAATTACAAGTATATGTACTTTTAAACATTAGTCAAAACGAGGTACAAACTCTTACATTGTTTTGGCTTAGTTTTATTCACAACGCGACATATTCACTGACCAACTGCAAAACAATTTAGCGGATGTAACTAATTGGAAAAAGGGTAGTTTTATATTGGTAAAATAGAATACAACTATAATATCAAACACAAGAATGCACTGTATGATGCTCAGAACCATAAAAATCTTATTGCGTTATTTGGCAAGACTGTAAACTTTATTGTCGATTATCTCAAAACATGAATTTGGTAGTACATCGTTTTGCCTTTGCACGGCAGAACTGTGTGAAAGCATTTGAGCCATACGAACATATCACGATTGATGAGCAGTTGGTCAGTTTCCGTGGAAAATGCCCATTCAGACAATATATAAAATCAAAGCCTGGTCAATATGGAATAAAAAAATATGGGCGGCCGCTGATGTAAGAACGACATACCTTGCAACCTCGAGGTATACACTGGAAAAGTACGTGAGGAGTACCAGAGAAAAAGTCAAGGTTTTCGTGTTGTGTCAGATCTGGTCCAACCGTATCACGGACGCTGGCGAGGAATAACCACTGATAATTTTTTCACCAGCGTCTCGTTGGCTAATCATTTGTTGACTAAGAACTCACTCTGATCGGAACAGTTCGAAAGAACAAGCCGGATACACCATCATTCCTAAGAAGAATATAATGGTACATCTCTTATCAAGTCAACATGATGACGACAGAATTTGTGTGGAGAAACAAAATAAGCCATATATGATCCTTGACTACAATGCCAGTAAAGGAGGCGTTGACAATGCTGATAAGCTCATTAGAGAATATTCATGCAGTAGAAGAACGGCTCGATGGCCACATTTCATGAATATGTTGAATATTTCTGCAATGAATGCTTTCATTTTACACATTCAAAAAAATACTGATTGGCATGAAAAAGACTCTTCACGGCGACGATTATTTCTTTTGCAATTGGGAGATGCTCTTGCAAGGAGCAATCTGATAAAAAGATCTAATAATTGCAAAAACTACAAAGAACACGTGAGATCAGCTCTTCGAGATTGTGGAATAGTACTGGAAGACCAACATATTCCTCAAGTTGAGGCTCAAGGCGTGCCGATTAGAAAACGGGCCAGATGCTATAAGTGCCCTCGAAGATGTGACAAAAAAGTGAATACGACGTGCGCAGTTTGTCACAAGTTTGTATGCATTGAGCACAGAAGAAAAGAGGAGTCATTTAAATGTTCTGACTGTATGTTAACCTGAATACACGTCACTTTTGGGGTATATTGTATAAGTTAAGTTTTTCTTTATTATGTTCGAGTCACGAAATATGTTTCATTTCAATTTCCGGTTTAATTTTCATGTACTTTTTACATATTTTAATAAAACATGTTTAAAAACACCCAAACAATATTTTGATCAAAAACAACCGGAAAATACTAAAAAGAGAGCTGGGGTCTCCTTGGGACCCCATATCGGCATTTACGTTGATTTCATAAGCACCAGCATCTACGGGTTAACCGTAACATCCTTAATTTAGACTACCAAACTTACATTAAAGTACTCGATTTGAGAAAACTAGATCATCCAGAAATCCTTTTTCTAAATATAGTAATCCTTATTAACTAGATACGATACATACAATTAACACATATGTTTATAATGGTAGTTACACAAGAAACATAGAACAAAAGTTAAGAAATACAGTTATCTAAATTTAAATTGCTATACTGTTTTGTCGTTTGATATTAAATAAAAGCTTCGGCTAGCTGGAGGTAAAGTGCGAATTATAAATCCGGTTTATGAATGAGAAATGTGAACTTAAACTGTAAACTTTAATTAAAACTTCCGATTAGAATTTTTGCCCGTTGTGCCACGTAATTTACGTGAAAGTCATAAACAAACTTGGAATTACGAAATACGGTTTTAATCAGAAACGACGATACAGTATTGGAATACAAAACGCAAATAATCAGGCATACGTCTGCCTCTAGTACGTTTAAGGATAATTAGTCAATATTAATCTCAGGTAAGTAGTTTAGCAAATATGAATTAAGATGAGGTACTTCTTAAGGAGATCGCAGAGGAATGTAGATGTACAGGCGTGTAAATTTTGAGTTTCACCAGGTAATCGGTGGTGTTACTAACTGAATCCCAATTGTCAAAGGCTGGTGGTGTTAAACGCGTGTTCAGTCTTTTGTAGCCAGTCTCTGACGTATTAATGAATCCCTTCGCTAAGTTTCTATCATTCGTCCTGACCTCTACCCCAACATGTGTAAGAAGTTGATCGTCGAAGCACCCCAATTACGATTGTACCACTAGGTAGTAATTCTCACGTAAGAAGAAAACCAAGAAAAAAACTGTTTCGACTTTAGTCTCAAGCGAACTCAATAAGAAAACTTTGTAACCCACCCAAGGATATGATTTTAATCAGTGAACATAATGTATTCTGATTGATCTGGATGTTAGGATACTAATTAGTAATTAGTTCTTAAAAACACAAATATTTTTCTTATAAATACTCCACACAACAGGAGCGATCAACAAAACAGTTGTAACGAAGTTCAGGTATATCAAGAAAGCATTGACAAATTCAAAATTAAACCAGAAAGAATTTATAAAGTACATAAGACAGGAGTGTCCACCGTCCAAAACCCCCTATTTGTAAGCAAGAGAAAAAACAAATCGGTACATTTGCCAGCGTTGTTGCTTTTTTTCCATTTTGATTCTGTTCTCCACCAATTAACATGTTCTTCCCCTTCTGCTAGAGCAATCATTCCTAAGTTCTTAAAATTTCTAAACATATTATTCTCGATACAGTTACGTCAAGTTCCAAGAGAATACTAAAAACAGGGGAATGAGAAGATATGTGGATAATTGGGGTCCCATTGGGAACCAGCCGACACGATTGACTTAAGGGACGGGCGCAGTGGGGAGATGTGTGTCCCTACCAGAAAAAGAAAATGAGTCATTCATCTTGGAGATCACTGATAATTCTTTATCAAAGATTGACTTTCTGTCTAGGCTAGGTAGCAGGGGAAGCTGGCCTGATGTAGCTGGTGCCTATGCTCATGTCACACAAATAGTGACACCGCGTCACCTCTCACCTATTATATTAGATAACTTTATAACCGTACGCCCTAGGGAGTGGGGTATAGTGGGTCCTCGACCTAGAGTCGATCTCTCTCAAGGAGATAATATTGAATACTGCCCCAGAAGCGCAAGGATAGCGTAGCTTGCTGGGATCCAATATGTATTCGACTACTGTGGTGAGCCGTCGGCCTTTCATCTATGTCGATTTATGGCGCATTCGCGGTGAACGTGATTACACAGTACCTCAGGCCTAATGCTTAACTACTAAGCACCCAATCAGCCTACCACAGCCCAGGGGGAGTTTGTGGCCCCTGCCCTATTGGAAGGGGGACACTACTTGGCAGCCCTCACTCCTACACCTCCTGTTCCATCATAACGTGGGACTCAGCTAACACACAAGTCTTGGCGGCTTGCTTGGTAGGCCGTAATATAGTACAAGTTGAGAGGTATACCTTACGGCATGTCACGGGACAGGTGCCGGAGGGGCTGGCCTTGATCCCTGCACTGTAATGTACGGTAGAACCCGTGGCTGAGGTGCCCATACCAGTCCCGACTCCGGGAAACGCTTAGGCACCCACACGGCTTCAAGGCCTACCGTTGTGGTATGTCTGGGACTTGCTGTCCATCTTCGATAAAGGTTGTTAGCATTTCACTATGCTCCCTTTATCTTTGATACTACAATTAATGTAACAAATAAATTAATTATGTCGTCTAATTAAATAATTTTACAAATTTTTAACTTACGCATTAGGTTCCATTTTTTCGTGACTGTAGCATCGAAACCTGGGTCGTCTGCTGTCTGTTTTACTTGTTGCAAAACTTGTTAAATTAACACTTAAGGAGAATTTATCAGTCACTGATTGAAAAATTTAAGCCTTCTCATAGGGGGGTAATCAAACACATGCTTTAGGAATAATACTGGCGATGTTTCGTGCTGCGAAGGTGAGCACTTCTCAAGCCAATTTTACAGGTTCGTGTGTCTAACCGAGATCAGGTTCGCCGTTTTGTCTACTTGTTAACGTTTATGGTAACATGCCATGTCATAAAAACTTATTTACTACAAGAGAGTGTCTCGAGGGTTCTTCAAAAAACATCATTATCAGGATTATAAAATCCAGCTCACCAACAACTTTCGGAAAATGATGTCGGGAATCGAGTTGCATTTGTATGTGGGTGTTGGATAAAATGGCAGAAAATGAAAACTTTTAATCTTGTTCTGTTTAGTGACGAGTGCACGTTTCACAATAATAGATCCGTTAATAGGCATAACTACCATTATTATTCTGATTTTAACCCGGCGTTAGTCGCTATATGAGGGTTTCGCTCACATTATTGAAATATTCCGCGTAACTTTTATTTTTCACAAAATAAACCGTAAATAATTCATCATATCCTCAAACAATCTTTCTGTTACAATATTATTGTTTAAATTTTATGATACACCCCACCCTAACGCCATAAGGGCCCATTCAAGCGGGACTTACAGGTAAGGCGGAGATTTGCTCACTAGCGACTAATCGTGCAACAACTTGTTTTAACTCGTCGCTTACTGCACACGTCGCATAGTTGTTACGTTTATGTGTACATTGTGGAATATTACCATAGTTTTAATTTCTAAAAGTTTTTACATATTTTTAAAATATCGTTTAGTGTTTATTACAAACTATTGATAGTACATAAAGTGAACAAAATTTAGATTTACTCTATTCAACATGAATTCTCGTGGAAAAAGACTAGTAGAGCTTGCCCTTCTGAAAAAAGAGCAGGAAAACACAGAGGTAAGTTTTGTTATCAATTTATAATATCTGTTTATTTTTTTGTTTCAAGTACTTAGATAAAAACCATGTGTAGTTTAGTTCCACAATGAAATTAAATCGTTTTATTATTACCTATTGTTATTATAGATTCGGCAGCAGTTACACCTGAACTCCTAAATGAAAGCGAACGCTTAGATGATATCGAAAGTGAATGTCAAAGTGAATATAGTTCTCATAGGACGGATTCTGAACAATCTGGAGATTCCGATTTACCGGACATTCGTCCTAATGAATACGTTAGTGTCCAAGGTGTCCCAAAGTATATTGGAAAAAGACAAAGTAACCGAATGGTTGAAGCATATTCAGCTACAAGTCGGACGTACAAAGAAGCGTAATATTGTTACCATTTCACCGGGTGTCAAACCCATTGCCCGAAAAGCCAAATCTCCTATTGAATGTTGGGAACTATTTTTCCCTATAGAATCGCTTGAAGAAATTGTAAGATACACTAACATTTATTTAGCCCGAATAAGAGAACGATATTCTCGCCAAAGGGACTGCATCGACACAACAGTAGACGAAATAAGAGCACTCATAGGACTTCTTTATATGGCTGGGGTAAAAAATCTAATCATGTAAATCTTGCAGAGCTTTGGACTGATGATGGAACAGCACCCGAGTGTTTTCGTGCTACACTTTCTATGCGTCGATTCTATTTGTTATTGAACGCATTGAGGTTTGATAATATTCTTGACAGGGAGCAAAGAAAAAGCTATTGATAACTTAGCACCCATAAGGAAACAGTTTGACGATTTTGTGCAGCGGTGTCTGCAAAACTATGAAGTAGGAGAATACACAACAGTAGATGAGATGTTAGATTCATTTAGAGGCCGTTGCAAGTTCCGCCAGTATATCCCGAATAAACCGTCGAAATATGGCATAAAAATTTTTGCACTCGTTGATGCCAAAACTTTTACTCTTCAAATCTGAAATTTATGCTGGTAAACAGCCACCTGGACCCTATCAGCTAGACAACAGGGCGGCAAGTATTACAAAGAGGATGGTTTCACCTATATTGAATACTGGACGTAATGTAACTATGGACAATTACGTCTGTGCCATTAGCAAAAGACCTTCTAAGAAATTATCGAACAACTATTGTTGGAACTATTCGCAAGAATAAGCGTGAACTCCCTACAGAATTGATCAATATCAAAGAAAGATGTGCTAGGAGTAGTATGTTTACGCTCTCGGAAGAAATAATGCTAGTATCCTACGTTCCAAGGAAAGGAAAAAATGTTCTGCTTATATCTACAATGCATGACGATGATGCAGTAGATATTGATACCGGAGATCAAGCTAAACCGGAGATTATAACATTCTACAACGTTACGAAAGGAGCTGTTGATGTTGTGGATGAAATGAAAGCGTCATATTCTGTGGCAAGAGTAAGCTGTAGGTGGCCTCTTACTGTATATTTTTCAATGATAAATATTGGGGGTGTAAACAGTTACATTATTTACAAAGCAAACAATGCTGGGCAAGAAGACTTTATCGATAAACGACGAATTTTTCTGAAAGATTTATCACTTTCTCTAATAAAGCCTCACCTTATTAATCGCTCTAAAATTACAAATCTACCATTGATACTCAGGACCTCAATAGCTAGAATAGCAGGCATTGAATTGACTACATCTCAAGCACGAGAGTCAGCACAAACTGGACTTTGTTATCTGTGCCCTCGAAGAAAAAACAGGAAAACTAAAAAAATCTGCAATTCCTGTCAACAACATATATGCATAGAACATACGACAACTAGCTGTCCTACATGTTTAATTCATACTGAAAACTAATAAATTTGTAATTTATAACATAATTAAATAATAATAAATAAGCTTAGGTACTAAAAACATTTCTATTAAAAAAAAATTGCGTTAATAAATATAAATGAATTTGCAAAATTTTGAAATATCTTTCATGATTTTGAACCTACTTCTTTATGTGTGTCGACATTATATATCATGTGTAATACACGATAGTTAACATTTTACAAATTTCTACTTAAATAATTACAATTTGGCAGAATATATGAATGTGAGGGAATCCTCACGCGCGACTAAGCGTTACAATTGATGTAGCGACTAACGCCGGGTTAACCCGCATCAGTTTCGCATAGTTGATAATCAACACAGATGGTCAGTGAATGTTTGGGGCGGAAATTATGGGTCGTTATTTAATTGGTCCCTATTTTTTGATGAGCATTTAAACGGAAGATTATTTTTGGAATTTTTGATTAATCAGTTTCCAATTTTATTAAACGAGATTCCCTTAGACATAAGGGCAACTATGTGGTTGCAGATGGATGGAGCTCCCGCACATTTTCATCGTGATGTACGAGAATTTTTAAATGTTCATTTCCAAAATCGGTGGATTGGAAGAAATGGCTCTCAAAATTGGACACCGCGATCGCCAGATTTTTTTTATGGGGATATGTAAAAGCAACTGTTTACAACACACCCCAACAACACCAGATAATATGAAGGAGCGAATCAGAGAAGCTCCGAAATATAGGCCCAGAAATGTTGGCAAATGTTGCTGAAGGTTTTAACAAAAGAATACGTTTGTGTTTAAAGTCAGGCGGTCGTCATTTTGAACATTTGCTATAAGCTCCTATTTTTGTTTTTTCTTTTTTTTTATTCAAATTAATCCACAGTATTTAAAAAATGAAGTACACACTGCTAATAAAATAGTTTTGTATTAAACCTGTTGTTTGTTGCTTCGAAAATATGCATTTTCCATGAGAACGTGAACAGTTAGGTATAGGGAAGTGTAATAGTAACCGATAGAGAATTAAATTCTGCAACTGCTGATGATATAAAATGCAGGATGTTCGATTTGAAATAAACAAGTTATTATCATTTAAAACTTGTAATTACTTTGTCACATTTTTTGAACACCCTGTATATGTTACTTAAATTTTTTACAAGTACGACACAAAACCTACTCAGGTAGTAGAACTCGGCTCAAATTTAGTCTCAAAATCAGGTATAAAAATCGAAAATTCAAACGTGTCAAGTTGGTACTACATTTTCACAAAATACAGAAATATTTAAAAACCTTCAAAGATTTAGATGAGGCAAACCTTTATAAAACTCACTTTTATTTTAATCGTGGAATCCGAAAATGTAAAATATATGGGGTGTTCCATTTAAAAAAAACACAACATTGATATATGTTATGTTTTTCGAGCACCCTGTATATCATGAATATAATTTTAAAATGTACCTCCAATGGTCCCTATCTATTCGTCATTCCAATGTGACGTAACAATTTTTTACAAAATATGGCGAGTGTTGGCACACATTGAACTGTCAGTACTAGTTTATATGTAAATACGATTAAGTTTTAGTTTGTACGTATTTTTTTAAATTAGTATATAAATAATTACGGTACATAGGTATTTATC
Source organism: Abscondita cerata (assembly GCA_030710515.1). Lineage (NCBI taxonomy): Eukaryota > Metazoa > Arthropoda > Insecta > Coleoptera > Lampyridae > Abscondita > Abscondita cerata. The sequence continues at coordinate 17,608 of JALBCR010002686.1, forward strand.
TAATTATTATTACACGTGTTACAACTCAATATTAAATCCATTAATTAATAAAATTGTGTGAAAATTATCTAAAGGTAGGTTGATTTGAGGTTAAAATTAGAATTTTAATCAAATTATTGTTTAGTTAATATGCCGTTAACCTGCATTATTCTAAACTGCGGAAGTCGAGCAGATAGGGATGTGGTTAAATTTTATGCAATACCAAAGGAGTTAAATTTTTACTCATTTAAAACATAAAAATGAGTTATCTAAGTTATGGAGAGAGAAGTGGTCGTCTGCTATCAAAAGAGATGATTTGACAGAGAGTAAATTAAATATCAAAGGGTTTGCAGTAAACATTTTATATCAGGTAAGTGAATTAAACATTGTTAGAGTGGTTTTGTTGTTTTACAGATGGATGTGTTTAAAAACATAAATCTTTTATTATATACTAACAAGGTTAAATAAGTTATATTTAAGGAAAACCAGAGCATTCATTAGAAGAGTAAAGATACTCCGCAGGGGTTATCTTATAGAAGGACTGTAGAATGAATCATTACACTAAGCACGTTTTAGAAAATAGGTAATTTACGTTGCTTACTTAATTTTTTCTTTAAAGAATATATTTGAAGGTATCGCTAATTAAACACCATAGCTCGATTAATTATCGAATCAAAATTTTGTTTAGGAAATGTTTACAAAATAAAATTAGAAATAATTTTGATTTAAAAACGTCTACAAGCAATAACTTTTAAATTAAATCAAAAACTAAACATGGTTATTTGGGTTGACTGATTATTACTTATTTTTAAATAAATCTAACCTACTAATTGTGTAAGTTATTAAAAAAATCATTAAACTCTCTATTCATAATATTTAGTCCTTACAAAATGTATATTTTATGACGTTTCATTTTTTTCTGTAGTTATATAAAAAGTGAAAATAAAAACTAAGGCAATTCTTATTGTCAACGTATATATTTAGTTTTTGACAAGAATTTATTACATAATTATAATTAAGATACCAAGTTATAGTTTAAAATTAAATGAAAACGTTTTTTTTAAATAAAGGTATTACTATATAAATAAATATAAGAAATCAATAATGGGTGTGACCTCCATTATTGATACATTCTTGGAGGCGTCTGCTCATTGGCGCTATCAAGGTATCAATATAATTAATATTAATCGTTTCCCATGCGGTATCAATGGCTGCAATTAGTGCGGGAACGCCGCAAACCGTTCGTGGAACAATCAGGACTTGCGAATCTGTTCTAAAATTCGTACGTACCTGGTATCAGTGGTATCCAATCAATGTCCGAGAATCAAAACAGCCGCCTTCAGGAATTTCTAAAACAAGAATTGAAACAGTTTGATGCTACGTTAGGAAAAACTTCAAAGTCCGTGGAGCTCACCGATCGTCCTTGTAAAGAAACCGTTCGGAGATTATTGTTTCTGCGTAGATTACAGGAAAGTTAACGTAACTATTAAAGATCCCTATCCGTTACCTTTTTATCCAGAGAATTTTGGATAAGCTATAAAGGAAGCCTGCTACGTAAGTAAAATTAGATCTTAAACAGGGTTATTGGCAGGTTCCGCTCGAAGAGGAGAGTCGCCCTAAATACTGCATTCACAGTACCCGGGAGGGAACTTTTCCAGTTCACCGTGATGCCCTTTGGTCTACACTCACCAACGGCTACTTTTCAACGTTTGCTAGACTCTGTGATCGGTCCCGATCTAGAGACGCCAAGGCGTTTGCCTATCTGGACGATATCATCGTCATTGGCCGCTGTATTTCATTCGAACACCTAGCAAATCTTCGAGAAGTTTTCCACCGACTCAGGAAGAGTGGATTGCAATTACAAATAGAAAAATGTATTTTTTACCAACCCGATCCCGATAAAATAGGGTGAAAAAATTTTTTTATTTTTTTTTATTATTTATTTTATTTAAATTAAAAATAATTTAAATATTTTTTAATTATTTAAACAGGCGTTGTTGAGATGTGTGCTCCTAAAACCGTTAGACAGGTTCGCCGCTTCCTGGGGATGTCGTCCTGATATAGAAAGTTTATTAAAAATTTTCGCAGAAAATACAACCGCTCACCTTCCTTCTGAAGATGAATCAGATATTCCAGTGGGGTCCCGAGCAAGAAGGAGCGATTATTCTGGTCAAGGAAGCCCTGAATTCCATTCCAATTCTGACATGCCCGGATTTTCGAGAACCGTTCACCCTACAGACAGATGCCTGTACTACCGGAATTGGGGCAGTGCGCACCCAAGTTCAGCAGGGTGAAGAGCGTGTGATCGCCAACAATAGCCGAGCCCTCACCGCTGCCGAGAAGAACTACTCTACCATAGAGCAAGAATGCCTTTCTATGGTCTGGGCCATCAGAAGCTTTTATTGACTTGTACCTAACCGATCCGAACCGCCTAAATCAATTCCGAACTTTTACTGACTCGTTCAGTAAGCCTCTTCCGAACCTAACCGATCCGAACCGCCTAAATCAATTCCAAACTTTTATTGACTTGTTCAATAAGCCTCTTCCGATCCTAAACCGACTCAAACTGCCTAAACTAAACTATCCGCCGCTAACAAAAAGTCCACTTCAAATGCTGATTAAATTCGGTACGGGCTGTGGCACCCAACTGTACTAATCCGCTAACCAAAAAAAAACAACTTCAAATGCTGATTAAATTTGGTACGGGCTCTGGCAGCACTACTCTAATCCGTTAACTCAAAGACCACTTCAAATGCTGATTAATTTCGGTATGGGCTGTGGCACAAAACCCTCTAAATCACTGGAGAACCACCTAAAACAACCACCGTATTTTTTTTGTGTATTTAGGCTTTCATAGGAACAGTCTTCATTGTTTCTTAATAATAACAGTATTACAACTTTTATTACTTCTAATATTTGGGATAACAGGAGCTTGTCGTTGTCATGAACTGTTACATCTTACTGTCAACAACATCGAAGACCAACTCATTTTGGTAAAAATTGTAAATAGTAAAAAAAACTATTCGTTCATTTACCATCATTTAAGACTTCTATTCTAAAGTTTTGCCGACAATATATAGCGCTACGTCCAACTGATTTCGACAACCCAAAATGGTAAATATTATCGAACTGTAATAGGAATATGTAAAATTTCTCAAGTTGCAGAGATTCTGCAACATACATACAATTACCCCAACGAGCAGAATATGGACATTGTCTACGAAGGACATCTGCAATACTCTTAATTGACGATGGTGCAGATATTACATCCTTAAAGGTACATGGTGGATGCAAATCTACAAAGTTGCTGAAAGATACATTGATAAATCGCTGTAAAATAAGATGTAAGCAGCAGCATCAATCTTATCCTTCGTAGAGCATTGCTGAACGGAGTGTATAGAAACATCACTGCCAAGTACGTCAAAGGGTATGCTGCAACAACAATCATTAACAACTCCATCAGAAATTTCAGAACAACTCATACCAACACCATAGAATGATGAATAATTGTTTCCCATTACAGAATCTCCAGTTATAAATAATTATTTGTTTTCTGTGGAAAAAAATGCAAATTTAGATTCCTTAGACAATTCTAATGTGACTTTATGTATCATACATTGTGTTTAAAATGGAAGGTCCTCACGTTACTTCAGTTTTTCCGGAAAAATTGACGTTTTAAAAAAATTGAATAACTCAGTTATCCTGAAATTTATCCGACTGCGATTTTGCAGCTTTAATATTCATACATGTGCTAACTAAAGCTAGTTATTGACATTTCCAACCTTTCCCAGTTTTGAGTAATCAATTATTTAAGTGGAACTCCCTAAATTCACGGATAACTTGAATTTTTTAAATGACACCACCTAATTTTTTAAGTGCCGTTAAACGTACAATTTCACAAACTTTCTAATGATATAAGTAACGGGAATAGTCCAAATTTGCAAATAAAAGATGGGTAGTTTCATTTTAAAAAAACCTAAGTTTGGTATGTCACGTTTTATGGAACTCCTTGTATAAACAAAAATATTTTTTAAAAAATGTACAGTTCATTGATCTGCACAAGTTTTTTTTAAACCCGATATTTTCCCAGATATTGATGCCCAAGGATAACGATACGACAAAGTGCCCACCCGGAGTCTTTTTCGTCAAAATTTTCCATCTTTTTCATCAGAGATTGTACGACATTTTCGACAAACCACGCAGCAAAACCGCTTTTATTCAGCGTTTCGTTGGCTTCGTTCATCAATAACAAATAATTTTTAGTTGAAAAGTTTTTTATGTCACGCGTTTCACTACCGTCTTTTGAATTCTTTAGAAACTCACCAGATAATACGAAGTTTATTTTTATATTTTGTTTCTTCTTTCGAATCAAAATTACCATTCTCCTCCATAACGCCTCCTGGCAATCGGAAAAAAATGGTTCGACGTATTTATGAGTTAAATTCAGGATGATGCTTGTTCTAATTCTGCACGAAAAGGCGGATTCGGTATCAATCCAGCAGATTCAGCTAATCCGGTTCTTCTTTGTTGACTTTTTCTTCTTATTTAACTCACAATAAAGTTTTATATATCAGTAAATTCGAAATAAACGTCTGAATGACCGGCCTTGATGCCGATTCACTATCGATATTAATACGGTATGCGGCAAAATAAACAGTACTGAAATGCGCATGTGTCAAATGTCTATGTGGCATGCGCCGAAACGTGCCGAGTGGTTTCCAAACGAGGTTATAACATATGTGAATGTCATTGTAGTGTTAGTTGCTTCAAGATGGTTCTCACTGTTGCAGAAAAAGTTTTTATCGTGGAGCACTATTTTCGGTCATACGGAAACGGGCGCGGAAACGGTCCAAGCTTAAACGAAGTTGCCGACACATTTAGGACTAATTTTATGAAACAGGCTCCGAGTAACGCCGTTTTGTTATCAGTTGTTGACAAGTTTCGTCGCACGGGAAGTGTGCTTTGCCAACGTAAAGGTCACGTGGGTCGTCCAGTGACAGTCACAACCTAACACCACCTGATGCGTACATATGGGGAATGCTGAAGGAGGCTGTTTTCCGTAGCGATCCACCATCCGACATTCCAGAATTACGGGTTAAAATTCGACGTTTTTCGTGCCATGCAACAACCTGTGTTCACAGACATGTTTATGAACCTTCGCGAACGCTACGAATGCTGCTTGGAACTGAACGGAGGCATCTTGAACATCTGTTTTATCGGGAACGTCGTCGACGTGAATAATGCTTTCAAGTATATTTTAGTATATATGTAAAGTACGTAAAACATAGATAATAAACGTTTCATAATTTCAGTACTGTTTATTTTGCCGGATACAGTATATTCACATTTATTATGCAACTAAATTACGTCATATTTTTTATGCCCGCGCGCGGGATGTTAGAACCATCACTGTCTGAAGCCGAACTGAAGTTGGTCAACGGTTACGCCGGTGTGTAACTTTCTCGCCCACCCTCTTGACCACTATCGGCTTTTGCTTAAAGCCCTCAATAGCATCGTCGTTAAAATACGATACAAGTCTTTTAGGTAAGTAGTAGAAACAATTTCCGATATAAATTGTCACTGCCCGCCCGTATTTACCATCGAGAGCACGAATGTCATCGATTACAAATTCTTTATGCAGCTCTAGCTCTTAATTAAACCCTTTGTAGGAAGCTCACATTTAGCTACTTTATTAATATTATTAATCAACGTCAGCGAACACGACGGCGATGTAATCGAGCTTGATGATTGTGACGACATTGTAGCTAATTTAACCCTTTCGGCCCTGCTGGTGGCATCTGCCAACTTTTATATAAAACGACCTATATTATCAGTAGTAGGAATTGTTTGAATATTTACCGCTAGAGGTTGCATGAGACAACTTATTTGCACGTGTTTTCTTACTCATTTCGTTGTTATTTGCTTTTGAACGTTTAACACGTTGACTGCCACCATGTGATAATAAATGTGTGCCAACTGGCCACCCTCTTTTATTCCATTTTCGAAAGAAACATAAATCAAAAATTGCTAAATATTTATCTTAGTACAATGAAAATGTTTTTTCGTCAAATTTCGTGTTTTGGTTTTGCGGTGACGCATTGGACTCGCGCGGCCCAAAAGTAATGAAACGTTCGAATGAGCCACGCGAGACCGATGTGTCACCGCATTCCTGTATGAACTTGCATATCTGTGAATTACACACAGTATGCTTTTATTCACAATCGCAAGCCAGTGCTACATGTGAACTGTGAGAGAACACGTGGAAAAATGTCTTACGAAAAGAACAAAGCACATTTACAGAAGTTATGGCAAGAATTGATGTCAGATGAAGAATTAGGCGAAAATAGCGCAGATCCGTACAAATGTGATGGTACTTCTGATGAATATGAACCGGATTCCACGGATGAAAGTTCCAGTAGTGATTGTGATGTTCCTCAAAAACGAAGACGTAAAGTGTACAATGTTGGTGCTTCAACATCAAAGAGCTCTGAAACTATTGACACCACTGATCGAATTGTTATTATTGGTGAAAGTGAACAAAGGCTAAATGATATTGATGAAACTATTGAGTCTGTGATAAGGTCAATTGAAGCTCCGACCTCTGATGACGAACATGACAACATTACATATGCAGAAGGTGGAGGTGCAAATACAGAGTGGTTGTGGCGACCTGCAACTGGCGAATTTTGCGGAATATTACTTTTACGAATAATGATTGCGGATTCCGTCCTGAACTTTATCAGCTATACGAAAAAACACCATACGACTTCTTTAAACTTTTTGTCACTGATGAAATTATTGAACTGATGGTAAGCTCACATTCGATTTTCAGTTTTCGTAACATAATAAAATCATATATTTCAGGTGAATGAAACAAATCGTTATGCTGTCCAGTGCGCTGAGAAAAATACTAAACCGAAAGCTCGTATTACAGCTTGGTTTGAAACGAATGCATTAGAAATGGAGAAATTTATAGGTGTAATAATTTGGATGGGCTTATGTCAATTTTCTAAAATAGAGAAGTATTGGTCAAAAGATATCATGTACCAAAATTTTGTATCAAGCGTGATTTCTCGAAACAGATTTCAATTATTACTGAGAATGCTCCATTTTAGTAATAACAATGATCAATCAGAAGATAGGCTACATAAAATATCTCCATTGTTAGAAAACTACAATCGTCTTTCAAACAAGCAATTGTCCCTTCAGAATATGTTTGTATCGATGAGACGCTAGTACCATTCCGAGGACGTCTTAAATTTTTGCAATACATCTCCAATAAAAACACAAATTTGGCATAAAACTTTTTAAGTTATGTTTAGCAAAAGGATTTACGTATGATTTGAGAGTTTATTGTGGAAAATCAAAAGAAGACAGCATGAGCGTACCAACAAAAATCGTTTTGGACCTTTTGGATGGTTTGCTTGATGCAGGCAGAACATTGTGCGTTGATAACTATTATACTTCTGTAAGCTTGGCTAAGAATTTATTAGCTCGTAAGACTCATTTGATTGGCACTTTGAGGTCCAATAGGAAATTCAACCCCAGAATGTTATAAATAAGAAGCTGAAGGTAGGCGAAACGATAGCCGAAGAATGCGAAGAAGGAATTGTTGTGCAAAAATGGAGGGACAAGCGAGACGTTCTTGTATTGAGCACAAAATATGGCAGTGAAATGGTTACTGTACAGAAAAGAGGTTTTGATGTGCAAAAGCCTAAGAATGTCGTGGAGTATAATAAATATAAAAGCTACATCGACATATCTGACCAAATGAAAGCATACAATTCCAGTCTTCGCAGAAGCCTGAAATGGTACAGGAAATCGGCATTCGAATTAGTAGCAGGCACGGCAATCGTAAATGCTTATATTGTCCATCAAGAGGTTACAAACATGGAACTGTCCATAACTGATTTCAAGGAAAAAGTTGTTGAGGGGCTTTTGAGATTGACCAGCCTCCAAAAAAACATTACCTGTATTAGAAGAAAACCATGTACTTGTGAATCTTGATCGTTCACATCGAAGACGGTGCGTCTCATGCTTTCATAAATTAGTTGCAGAACAAGGCCGGGAAGTACCCTCAAGAAAGTGTCGTCAAACCACTCAGAAGTGCACTGCTTGTCAAAAAAATTATTGCTTGGTATGTTTCTCTGAAACACACCATACTGTCAAAGTGTGAATTATACTATTATATTCTGTATCGTATTATGTATTCTTTTCATTATATCTAAAGAAAAATTATTATATGTCAACATAATCTTTATATATTTTCAAATTCAAGTACCACAGAGGTCTTACATACAGGCCAACTGCATGTACGAGTCCCTTAGGCCACACTCCTTACAACTGTATTGATTTTAATAAGATGTGCGAGACCACTGTAGAATCGCGAAGCCCAATAGAGAATGTGAAGTTGCGAGACCGTATGGTCTCGGGCGGCCGAATCGTTCATCAAACCGCGAGACCACAGCTGTCTCACATGGCAGTCAACGTGTTAATGTTAAACCATTTAGTGAACGCTTACAACATGGATCTCTCAGAACTAAGAGACACTTTCGGTAAGTACTAATAATCACTATAATAATAAAAACATTCACTTTATTGCAAATATAATGTAAAGTATAAGATACACGAATTCATTATTTGATATTTGTTTGGGTTTCACCTGATGGGAATACGCACGGTTACTTGTTCAAAATGCCGTACGCAATTGCCACCAGTAGACGTTCGTGTCATATAACGTGGTAATTTTTTTCTGCAGACGATGGTATACCGCCTATGAAATTTTATAAGAATTTGAAGGCTGTAGCTAAAACGGTGACTTTGGAGGAGGCACAAGCTGCTACATACGCAATTTACGACTCCGACATAGAGGACGAAGACGGAATTGAAGATGACAAAGAGGTAGAAGATTTAGATGATAAACATCTTGAAGAGTCCGACGAAGATAATGAGGTACCATTGGCAGTTTTAGCGAAAAAGTTGTCAAATAAACAAAAATTTGCAAATAATAAAAAAGAATCATGGACACAAAAGAACTTTGCAACCCCAAACGTATACTATGTTCCAACTCCAAACAGTGAAGATGATGTTGATGTAATTCAAACACCAATAAAATATTTATGCAAATATTTTTCAAATTTTGTGTTTCAAGAATTAGCAGAAAAAACAAACATGTATTCAGTACACAAAAATGGAATTTGCATCAATACAAACGAGCAAGAAATGAAAAAGCTTGTTGGTTTGCATATTCTAATGGGTGTATTCAGTTCCCTAGGCTTCGAATGTATTGGTCACCTGCTACCAGAATCAAATTTTTGATGATATCCGACTTTCGCGTAATAGATTTGAGTCTCTAAGAAATAATCTACATATTGTTGACATAAATGCCAATCACGACAAAAATGACAAGCTTTGGAAGGTGCGGCCGATACTTACTTCATTTGAAAAGCGCTGTGAAGAATTAGAAGAAAATCTTTGTATCGACAAGTCAATTATTCCTTTCAAGGGACAACTTATAATCAAACAATATATGAAAGGAAAACCTAATCCGTGGGGAGTAAAAATATTTATGCTTTGCGGTGCCTCGGGAATTATATACCGTTGCGTTGTATATCAAGGCTCTACTACTCTTCCAGCACAGTTTCTAGAAAAATATTCTGCAACTAATGGATTGGTGATGTACTTATCAAACCGAATTCCAGACCATCATGGTCACAAATTATTTTGTGACAACTATTTCACATCGCTTTTATTACTTCGGGAACTGTTGGAGAGAAGTATTTTCACTGCAGGTACCGTACGAAATAACAGGCTGCAAAACTGCCCATTCAAATCAGAGCGACAGCTTCAGAAAATTGGTCGCGGTAGCTGTGACTCTTGTGTCACAAAAGACAAAAAACTTGTGGCTGTCCGTTGGTACGACAACAAAGTGATAAACATGGCATCAAACTTTGTGGGTGTAGAACCTGTAGACGAAGTCAGAAGATGGGACAAAAAGAAAGGAGACTACATAATGGTGAAGCGGCCATCAATTGTACGTTGCTATAATCTTTCCATGGGTGGAGTGGATAAAAGTGATTTCCTCATTGCACTCTATCGCACTTTTATTCGATCTCGAAAATGGACTTTGCGCATCATCTTCCATTATTTCAATCTTGCCGTGTGCAACTCGTGGTTAGAGTATAAGCGTGATACGATCCGCTGTGGTGGCGCTTATGAAATGGATCTCTTACAATTTACAATGGCAATCGCAGAAAGTTTAGCTTTTCTGGATTTCTTGTCAGCACTCCATCAAGACGAGGTCGACCGCTATCAAAGACACCCAGTCCTAGGAATTCTCCCATACCACGAAAACGTCAAAGTCCCACGTAGTCCCTGTCTACGACGTAAGATACGATAACATTGGGCACTGGCCAATACATAATGATGGTCACGAACAGCGTTGCAAACTGGAACGTTGTGGTGGACGTTCTCGAATACACTGCAAAAATGCAATGTACCCCTATGTTTATCGAAAATAGAAATTGTTTTCGAAACTTCCATATTCAATAAATAACATCATAACCTATGTTCATTTTTTTTAATTTTTACTTTGAGACCCGATGGTGGCAATTGCCACGACTTCCTAGTTTCTATAGCTCAAGTAGGAATTTGATAATATGTTGTAGTGGAGTTCTTGTAACACCTATAAACCATATTTTGCAGCCAAATATTTTTTCTGGGAGTTTAAAAAAATCCAGGGCTGAAAGGGTGAAAGCAGACTGTGATCATTAAACAGCTTTAATATCAAAATTTATGACAACCGGCATTTTTTCATTTCTATTCGACAGTTTTAATATCAAAATTTATGTTAGCCGACATTTTTTCATTTCTATTCGATTTCTTTCATTGTAAATTGTAATTAATAAATAACTATGTGTGTTTGATCATAGACAAATCAGAATTTTTATTAACGAGAAGTTGATTGTTTTTCTAGCCAACGCTGCCAGACATGTTTGTTTGTGTTGTTTTACATATCGTTTTATTGACTTGATAATGCTTCATACACCAAAAAATTGCACAACTCACATTCAAATATATATTTTATTTAAAAACTAGGATAAAGCCACAATCTGAAAAATTTGCGTGTTGTTATCAGAAAGTCATGCGTATACAGACAATAATTACACAAATGTTATTAAACAAATGCTAATATAAACAAAAAATTTTGTTAGTTAAAAACTATTCGAAAAGAGCGTCCATTAGCTAAAACATGTTCATAAAAAAGCTGATTTATTTGAGTTATAATTAAGAAACCATTTTTTGGATTATTAGGATAACGTAAATGTTCTTTGAAGGTAATAATTTTAAGTTTTACATCTAAAATATCCGTATTGGTTCGGAATAAGTTATAATTTATCGGATTAAAATCTAGTCGTCGTCTACATATTTAAAAGTCACCCTCATTTTCTTCTAATGATCAATAAAAAATTTAATTAGAGTAAATTATTGCTTTTAGAATATTTCACACGGTCTTTTTGACCACCCACATGTTTTTGATGTATCCTACAAAACACTAAATCAGAGAATATCCATTTGTTGCTACATTTTTCAAACACCTGCATCCCGTGGCATAGAAATTTTAGTCCCATCGCTAAGGGACAGTTTTAATATACGAGCTTTTTTTCTACTACATCCAAGGTCGACCCGTATAATAATTTACTAATGTGAACAACTGGCACGGTGAATGTAATCAAAGAATATCCATTTTGTTGCTGTATTTTTTTTTCTAAACACCACCTGCATCCTGTGCCATACAAATTTTGGTTTACGTCAAGAATCGGGCGTTAATATACGAGCTGCGGCTTTTATCTGCTACAGTCAAAGTCACCCGTATAATGATAATTTACGTGATCAAGTATTGTGAACCGCCGCCTCAGTGAACGATAATATCAGAGCTTTAAATGTTTTTTTCGCCACCCACGTTTTTATCAAACAAGCTGAGTAGGCTTAAAATTAACTAATGGCCTAATGGGCAATTAAGCTCATGTGTTTTACTCTGAAATAGTACAAATAATCATATATTTAATTACCTAGTTAAATCGATTTCTATTAATATTTGTTTATGTTTTTCATTTTTTATAAGACAGAGATCCCTCTTGCTTGTTTCTTTTCATAATGCCCTATGAACACAATTCTGTTGGCTGTCAGGGTGTATTCTTTTTTCACGTTAACCAATAAAATCGGTTTCGGTCAAAAAAAATTAGAGTTGAGGGTTTGTCTGGATCCCATCTTATATTGCGTCTCTTTTGGGTTACTTATAAAAGCGAAAATTTTTACGTTTTGGGCCAAAAAATGCCACGACGTCGGCAGTTAACTACTACGAGGATGTCGGTGTGCGTGATTGATGGGGCCCACATCGTGCCCCATGAGATGATGAACGACCATCTCCGACGTGTGCACCCCCAGGAGTACGAGCGGCGCGAGCAAGGTCGCTTGGGCGTTGTTGTATGTATTTTTTTCATTAAGTCATACCGTTTATATATAAAATTCATTGCTTTTAAACAAGTTAATTTTTATTGTACGTTTTTGCTAATAATTTTATAAATAGCCAGATGGTCCGAGCCAGCGACGGACATGGACGGTGCGCGAGCGACTTCGCGCTCAGCTCCTGGGAGTGAACCATCATCGTCGTCACCACAACCGTCATCCTCGGAGGAAGCGTCCTCCACAGAAGACGCTGCAAGCGCCGGCGGCGTTGAAGTAATTTATGTTTATACACGGTGGCCAGAAAATACGGACAAACGCCAGGTAGAACGATTCTTTGTTCAATTCTGAGGCGATAATCTTAACCCTACAGTACCCGCTCCCGGTCCGTGAAACCGACACTTCAATTAAATTTGTTAAAATCGTTTGCGCGTGCGTTATGCAGTCGCGCGTTTATGTACCTTCCTATAATCGTTTACTAAAGCCCAGTTCTTAGTTTTACGCCAGTAGGTGCATCTGTGCAATAATTTCATATATGTTAGGTCTCAAAGACCGGAGCGGGTAGTGAAGTAATATTTTTATGTTGGTGTAAAAATTTATGCAATTCTAATAGGCAAACCTCTGAGTTATTTAATTAGTAAAATTATATTGATTGCTTACAATCATGGGCGATTATGAAAGAGAACAGGCGCGACTTCAAAAGTTATGGGAGGAGTTTCCGTTAGACGAAGCTAACAACGACGTAGAGTTTGATGATAACCCATCATCTGATGAGGAAGATGCAGTTGAAATAAGGGAAAGTGACAGTGATACTGAACAAGAAATATCAGACTTCAATGAAATGGATGTTGATGCAATCGAAGTAAAAGATGTTGAACCTAGTGGCTTATATTATATAGGAAAGGATAACATAACAAAATGGAATAAACATGTTCCAACCAAGAATGTACGTACCAGACCAGAAAACAAAGTTTCACGCTACCGTTTTCAAGATTACCTACGTCGTCACTAAAGAAACCATTGCAAATTTGGAAATATTTTGTAAATGACCAGATGTTAGACTTGATAGTACATGGGACAAACATTTTTATAAATTCAATCGCACATAAGTATTCAAGAGAAAGCGACACAAGGAAGACAGATAAACTTGAAATCCAAGCCTTATTTGGACTGTTGTACTATGCAGGGATTCTAAAAGCGAATAACTTAAATACCAAAGACTTATGGAGGACTGACGGATCAGGAGTGGAAATTTTTAGACTCACGATGTCCCTAAACCGGTATCGATTCCTTCTCAACAGTCTAAGATTTGATGATAAACGAACAAGGGAAGCTAGGATTTCTCTTGACAGACTCGCCCCAATTCGAGAGTACTTTGACTTGTTTGTCGACAATTGCAAAAATGGATTCAGTCTGTCAGAGTTCGTCACAATCGACGAAAACTTGAAGGTTTTCGGGGCCGATGTCGATTCCGCCAGTATATACCATCGAAACCCAACAAATATGGCGTTAAAATCTTTGCCATGGCAGATGCACGTATGTATTACACATCAAATTTAGAGGTATACGTGGGGCAACAGCCGGAGGGCCCATTTAAAAAAGTAATAGCCCTGACGATATTGTCCATAGACTGTGCGTACCCATATACAACTCGGGCAGAAATGTGACGTTAGATAACTGGTTTACCAGTGTTGGTTTGGCGAACAGTTTGGTAGAAAAAACTAACAGTTATCGGAACACTCCGAAAAATAAGAAGAATTACCAGTAGAATTCTCAAAGCCCACCAAACGACCTCTTAAATCAAGTATGTTTGGGTTCACAAAAACTGTACCCTAGTTTCCTACATACCAAAAGAAAAATAGGAACGTGCTATTAATTTCTACCTTACACCATGATGATACCATTGATCCTAATAGTGGAGACAATCACAAACCAGAAATCATTACAATGTATAATGCTACGAAAGGTGGCGTGGATGTGGTTGATAAATTGTGCTCCAACTACAATTGTGCTAGGAAAACACAAAGATGGCCCATGGTAGTTTTCTATTCAACTTTGAATGTAGCTGGTATCAATAGTTTAGTGATTCACCGATTAAATAATTCAGATGCATCTATAGTTCGACGAGAATTTTTACGACAATTATCAATAGAAATGATCGAGCCATATTTACGAAAACGAGTCAATATGCAGAATCTTCCCGAACACAAACTACGAATTCAAGAAATCCTTGAAATTCAAGAAAATCAACCTGTTGCTCATGGCATTCAAGAAACGGGAAGGTGTTACTTATGTGATTCAAGAAAAACAGAAAAACGCGTTATTCCTGCAGGCATTGCAAGAAATTCTTGTGCCTAGAGCATATACATCCAGTTTGTGAAAATTGTATAGAATAGGCGTTGTTCATGCATATTGTTACGGTATTCGTTGCTTTCATTATTATATTTTGTTTGTTATTCAAAGCTAAATTTTTATTCACGCTACCTTATAATATATTATTTAGTTTTTCGATAAGTATGTATTTTTACTCGTTTCAATATCATAATATATTGTTTAGTTTTGAATGAATATATATGTTTGATGATGATCTTTATTGATGTTTTACAACTTTTTAGCACAATTAGGTAAAATAAATCAATTAAATTACGTTACCAAGAGTATTCTGGTGAGTTCGGTGTCTCAGACCGGCGCGTGTAACTACGTTTCATAATTTCAAACGGGTGCTGTAGGGTTAATCCAAAAAAGTTATGCGATCCTTCTTCCTTAAGGCGCACGAGACCATCAAACCTTAAGATGTACGGCTAAAATTTATCAAAATTCGTCAAATTTATCTATGTAAAATCATTGTGGTGAAATTTAGAAATGGAATTATCTCAAATACATCGATGTAACTAATCGATTAATACTAATGGTTTACATTTTTAACATTTCTTCATTGGCTTTTTTGAAATTAAAGTACATATGGCAACGTGGTACTGTAAGGCTACTTGTTTAAAGTAATAAGTAGTTGTCAATTTTTGACGTTTCTCATGTGAAATTTGGCTGTTGAAATAAATAAACATTTTGTGCTGTTCTTAATACCGAACAATGTTTACCTTTGGAGAATACGCCGAAGGTATATGGTATTCGGATTTTGCAATGGAAATGCAAACTTGGCAGAAGAAGAAAATCAAATACGGTATCCTCAACGGCGACATCCATCCACCAACACGTTCCGTAGATTGGATCAGCGACTTAGAGAAACTGGCACCTTTATACCGAATTATCGTAACAGCGGTAGACCTAGAGCGTCGAACAGTTCAATTAGAAGAGTAAATATTGGATGCTGTTTACGAAGATCCGACGTCCAGCACAAGACAAATAGCTCGGGAACTGAATATCCCTAGCAAAACAATAGTGCACTCAATACTATCTCAAAATCTTTTGCATCCGTTTCATGCAAGGAAAGTGCAGCCTTTGTATGTGAACGATAATGTGCACAAAAGAATGTTTTGTAACAATATTTTACAAAGAATTCAAGAAGAGCCGAACTTTTATTGCATATTCTCTGGAGCGACGAATGCTTGTTTACGAGAGATGGCGTCTTTAATAGCCATAATTTTCATTTTGGGCGGACGAAAATCCCAAGGCAGTAAGGAAATTGGACATCAGAGAGATTTTCGGTAAATGTTTGGCTGGGGATTTTAAATCTCCGAGTTGTTGGACCAATATTTCTTCCAAATCGTCTAAATGGAATTGAGTACGTTAACGTTTTAGAAGAAGTACTGGATAATATTCCACTGAATTTGAGACCCAACATGTTGTACATGATGACGGAGCTCCCGCTCACAATGCCAGAATTTCGAGGATTGGTTAAATGAACACTTTCCGAATCGGTGGATAGGGCGTAACGGTCCAATAGCATGGCCGGCAAGATCTCCCGATATTAATCCTCTGGACTTTTTCGTTTGGGGGTTTCTAAAGGAAAAGATCTATGTAACGCCTCCAGTTAACGAAGATGATGTAATTAATAAAATTACGGCGGCAGTTCGATTAATCACCCCGGATATGTTGGAGTGCGTTTTGAACTCGCTTCCTAGAAGATTGGAATTATGTCTGGAAACTGATGGCTACCAATTTGAACAGTTCTTATAATTTTTTCATATTATCTTTAAATTTGAATAAAATTGTTGTCCGTGTTAACATAAAATTCTTGCTAATTTGCATATTTATCTGATTTATAGTAAATAATAAAATGATTACTACCACAGTACTTGTCTGATTAGGTGTTGCCAAATTTACAATTCTTTTAAGGTGCTCGTGTGACTTAAGAAAGCACTGTACTACTTTTTTCAATTAAGATTGTCAACTCAGAATTAAACAAAGATTAATCGATGTATTTGAGATAATTCCATTTCTAAATTTCACCACAATGATTTTACATAGATAAATTTGACGAATTTTGATAAATTTTAGCCATACATCTTAAGGTTTGATGGTCTCGTGCGCATAAGGAAGGATGCATAACTTTTTGGATTAAGATTATCGCCTCAGAATTGAACAAAGAATCGTTGTACCTGGCGTTTGTCCGTATTTTTCTGGCCACCGTGTATATAAATTGAAATTTTTGTTTTTTTTTTTAAATAAATTAGAGCTAACGTTTTATGATTTATTTCAATCAACTGCGTAATTTACAGATGGTTATAGGTGAGTCGATAAAAAACCAGTGTTTTCAGATTTTCGCTCTTTTGGAAAAAAATAAGTGGTTGCTATTTTAAACTAATAAGAGATTAATTGCGTTTGTTATTAATATTCAGAAAGTGTTGATTAAAAAACAGTGCACACAGGTTTCAGCGTGTTTAGTATTCTCGCTATGTCTGCTTAATAATCCACCCACACGACGGCGGGAGCGACGTCAACGACATGTAATTATAGGCGGCCATCTTGCATATCATTATCAAATATATCACAATTCTAATCAAAATCACCGCCTTTAACCCATTTCACCCCGGCCAATGATGCGTAAACGCATCGAATTATCAAATCATGTACTTTATTGGTACTATCACCCGAAAAGTTGGTAACACAAATTATGAAAATTAATATAGTATAAGGACAGTAACGCTAAAGTAAAGATAAATATTATGTAAAATATTAAACTGAAAACGAAAACAATTGAAATTAGCAAAATTGGGATGCATCATCGCGATAGTTGATTTTCTGTTGTTAATTCTGGATATGAAAATTTGTTGTTGTCTTTAAAGTGTTAATCTAAACCTATTGTAAAAGTAAAAGAAATGCATTTGTTTGCCAATTTTGAAAATGTATGAAAAATGCATCTAAACTTGGATGTGCGTATACGCATCAATGGCCGGAACTAAACTTCAAAGTATTGCAAGTCAAGTCTTGTCGCCGCAGATTATTTCGATAGTTCATTTTTCCGTGCTTGTATTGCTAAATAAGTTAGTGTTATCGAGTGACATATTTAAAAAGTGTAATAATGCCAAAATACCTTACGCATAGAGAATTAGAAATTGCTCTAGAAGAAATAGCAAATGAATTAGAAGCTGATAGAGGTAAAATTATATTTGATATTTGGAAAGCATATATTTGATTCCTTTAATGCAGGTAATATAGATGCTGTGTATATACCCCAGAAGTAGACGAATTAACGGACGAAGAAATATTTGAGGAAGGTTGTGAAAGTCGAATGAAAATGTAGATATCAGGAACATTTGAAATTCCGTCGATGACGATTTGAATTATGATGACTAGATGATGAACCTTTGGCAAAAAGTGTGCAAAATCGTCGAAACATGACCAAAACCAATCTGGAAAGTGGGAGAATGCGAATATGTTCTACCCAGCGCTTTTGATGAAAAGAAAAAGAAAATATTGCTACTCTGAAGAACGAGTTAGACGGTAAAACACCATTGGATTTATTTTTATGTTCTTTGACGAAGAAATTCTCGAAAGTATTCTTCAGTATACAAAAAATACGCTCGTGATAATACAGGCACGACTTTATAGTTCATAAAGACGATTTGCTGAAGTTTTAGGGATCATGATTTTATCCGGATACCATACTCTACCGCAAGCTGATTTGTACTGGTCTACAGAGGGGGCAGACAAAAGGCTTACAAATTGTCAAAGATTGCATGAGTCGAAAAAATTCAGAAATATAAGAGAAATATTCATTTATCTGACAATACCCAACTAGATAAAAATGGATAAATTTAGTAAACTTCGCCCATTTTTGAATTATTGAATAAAAAATTTATGCAGTTTGGTGTGTTTTCGAAGAATTTGTCTATAGACGAACAAATGGTGCCTTACTTTGGGCGACATTCATGCAAGATGTATATAGAAAGGAAAACCTGTTAGGTTCGGCTTCAAGTTGTGGTGTATTTGTTCGTCTGATGGCTACCTTTATCAATTCATTCCTATGCTGGTGCTTCTTCAAAAAGTCCACTAGGTTTAGGAGGTCAAGTAGTCGTCAATTTGTTGTCAGTTGTTAAAGAAAATGGAGCCCATAAAGTATTCTTTGTACTTTTTCGTCTTACAAATTAATTTCTTTGTTACATGACAAGATACTTTATTACTGGCACAATACGCGATAACAGGACACAAGGTTGTCCTCTTCAAACAAGAGAGAAATCTCCGAAAAGCACGTGGCTCTTACAGCAGTACTTATGAGGAATCTACTCGTATATCACTTGTGCGTTGGAATGACAATTCTGTAGTGACGATAATCAGTAACTGTTACAATGTTCAACCCGTACAAGCAGCAAAGCGATATAATCGAAAAGAAAAAAATATGATAATATAAATCAGCCTGCGTAATTTGCGAATACAATAAATTCATGGGGGAGTAGACTTACATGACAATGCTATTGCAAATTATCGTTCCAGAATCTTGGGGAAGAAATGGTGGTGGCCCTTATTTTCAAATGCGCTTGACAGTGCCATAGTGAGTGCATGGAAAATTTTCAATATAATAAATGAAAAAAATGTCACAACTAGATTTCAAATCTTACATTGCTTACCGTCTTTTGAAAATTCAAACTGAAGCGTCTAGAAGTGGAGGATCAGCAATATCCCCAGTGAAATAAGAACAGACGAAATTGGGCATGTCATTATTCAGGAAGCTACAAAAGCTAGAAGAAGATGCAGAGTTTGTCACAGTGCAACTATATATATGTGTAAAAAGTGTAATGTGCATGTCCACGCTAATTGTTTCGATTCATTTCATCATAAATAATGTATTTAAATTTTGTTTGCCAGATTATAGCGAGTGCTATTTTTGTAAGTCGCATTCGGCCACTGATGCGTTTACGCATCAGGTTGTTTTTCATAAACGCAAAAAAACTTGATTTTTATGCTAGATTTATAATCAATTCTTTATTTAAAATAGAAAAAATAAATATTTTGTGTTTATAAAAGTATTTTGGTACCTTGGCCGTAAATGGGTTAATAGCGCTTTACCCCTCCGAGGGCGGGAATTATCATCATCACTCTTATATATCGAAAGATGGCCCAACAATTCTAATCAAAATCACCGCGTTAACGGCGCTCCACCCCCGAGGGCGGCGATTATCGTTTCGCCAAAGATAGGGTGACGTTATTCCCTACACGCCATCCAAGTCTGAAAACACAAGTGCAGCTCGAGCAATGGGTTAGACCTTACAGCAATCTAGCAGTTTCTTGATTCGCTGTATACGTTTTTACTGAAATACAAGTACACCGCACATAAAATTTGGAACTGTGATTAGACAGGATTGTCAATTGTCCCGAAAACAAGATCTAAAATAATTGCGGAAAAGGGACGAAGCCAAGTGGAAGCCTTGACTTCGGCTGAAAGGTGTTACGAGCAAAAAGTGACTAGTTAGATTTTTTAAGTCACATTTTAAATTCTTCTCACTGTATATTACGCCATTGACTTTCCGTTAGTTCATAAATTCGTCGTCAGGGTCGCTGGCGTATTTGATTTCCTCAAGTTACTAAATATATAATCCTACGGCTGATCTTTCCAAATAAATAAAAAATGTAAAGGTATATGTCTTTGAGCATTAAATGTTGATTCTCTAAATAACAATGGTGCTTGTTTTTAATCAAAATATCCCTTAAATGTTTCTTTTTTCTTAACTCAGTGTGGTAATTTGTCGCATATTACACGGAAATATATAGTACAAAATGAGTGGTGTCATGAGGCATTTATAATGCAGGTCTATATAAAAATATTTTGTAAATGCATGTGCATACGTAGAAAACCCTCGCAACGTTTCAAGAAAAATCTCTCCTTGCAACATTTTAATACTTATTAATTGTAAACATATTTTTATAAAGTAAGTAAACAACACAACTAGTTAGCTTTCTGCACATTTATTTCTTTACAACTGCTCGCATTGTAATGCTTTTACTGATTTTATATCAACGCTATTTTAAATTGTTTCAATGGAAGCCTTTTATGAATCTATTTTTACAACTGTATACACAACAGCCAGACATTGTTGATTTGGTATTTTATACTCGAATACAAACAAACACTCTACAAAATTCACGGCGCAAACAGTTGACAAAAGTCGAATCACAGGGTGAAACATAACAGCATGAAAGTTACTAACATCGTCGCTATTTTATGGCAAAAATGCTTTATCTCTGTCTAGCACATTGGCCTAATCGGATGCGGTATTTTATATTATTTAGTAACTTTATGATTTCCATTTTCATTCCCGTTTTCGAGTTTCAACTAAAATCGTTCGTCGATATAGTTACAACGGTATTTTGGGAAAAAAAGATGTCGAATTAACACAGGTATGAAAGGCTATTAACACAAAGCACGTGATACATAATTCTTTTTATGGCTTTATTCTTCCTGACCATTACTTTTGGACGCTAACATTTTTACCAACATCAGACGGACCTTCCTTCATTACTTGGGTGTTAAACTTATACGGAACTAGCACCAGATATTTTGCGTTTAGGTCGACTCGAGAATAACAGTACGGATAACTAGCTGCTAGAGTTTAATATTTATTATATTCAGCATAAGTTCCACACACTAACTCAGGTTGATTCACCTCTGAAGTTATTATTATTATATAATTTAGTTTGAACAGCAATGTGTAAGTCAGTATGTCAACCACCTATACGTTTTACTTAATTAAGGTAATGTTTCGCTATTACGGAGCTCTTCAAGTATATATCAAACATTCTTGTTGCAAATTTTAAAGTGCTTTAGTGGATCTATCTAATTGAGTCTCTACCTTCAGGGGGCCAATTTTATAACTTGTCCTGCTGATGGTGGCACCCTAATATTCTATTCTAGTTTCTAATTTTATAATTCGGGTAATAAGAAATACGACAATTAGGGTGGTTGGGGGCAAAAGTACGAACCTTTAAATTTTTTCGCGCTTTTAATGTTACGGAGCAGCAGGCGGGGTATTTTGTTTTGGTATGTTGGTAACCTCTTCTCAATTTAATGTTTATCGTATTTGTTTACATTTGGGTTAAGTATGCGGTTAAGTTCGTTTTTTGCTTTATTCAATGTAATATGTTAGTAGATGCAATAGTCAATTTAATGGAATAAAAAATATTCTATTCGAACCCATGCAGATTTTTATCATTTGAAAATATGTTGTTTTTGATGGACTAACATTATACCTGACATTTATAGAATACCTCAGCGCTAGATTTTGTTTGTATTTTTTTTCAGACATTTGGGGCAAAAGTCCGTACAGCATATGGGGCAAAAGTACGAATCCGGAGTTTTGCCCCATGTGCTATGTTATTTTTAAAGGAAAATTAGCACGTTAGACTTTTCTAAATATTATGGATAGCAATTAACAGGTTTTAGGTTTTTTTTGTTTGTTAAAGCGTAAATTGTTTATTTTAGTAATTACCAGAGAAAAACCGAGAGAAAACCATTGACGGAGGAGTTGCTTAAGGAGGCCAATGGGTTAATAAAAAGTGGCTTGAATTTATCAGCAGCTGCAAGGGCTTTTGGGTTCAATGAAGCCACTCTTCGCAAGCGTATAAAGAAGGGCACTAAGTTGGGCCGCTTTCGCAGTGTGTTTAATCAGGAGCAAGACGAGGAGTTGGTGAAGCACATAAAGGAACTCGATAAACAAAACAAAATAATACATCCATTCAACAAAGAAGTGAAAATGGCCGGTCGTAATTTTGCACGAAAGTTTATGCAGGAGAATCGCCTTAGTCTGAGACAAGCAAGAAAGACAGGCGTCGCGCGAGTAATGGGCTTTAATAGAATACAACTCCAAGCATACTTTAATAATTTGAAGGGCATGATGGATAAATTTAAATTTCCTTCCCATAGCATTTATAACATGGATGAAACTGAAGTACAAACGGTGCCAAGCATCCTGCCAAAAACAGTGGCGCCAGTTGGGAAAAAACAAGCTGGAAAAACGGTATCGAGCGAGCAAGGTCAAACTGTGACGGCGGTTTGCAGTACGTCAGCTGGTGGAAATTACGTCCCACCAATGTTCATATTTAAGAGGAAAAGAATGCAGCCTCTCTTGGTCAAAGATGGTCCTGTAGGTTGTACAATGGCCGTCTCAGACAAGTGTTACATGACTAGTGACATGTTTTTGAAATGGCTCGAAAATTTTGCTGTTCACACGCACCCATCTGTTGGAAGTCCGATACTACTTATCCTTGACAACCATTCTTCACACGTCAGTCTTGCATCCATTACAAAAACGAAAGACTTGAACATTCACATGCTGTCACTACCACCTCACTCGTCTCATAAGACCCAACCTCTAGATCGGGTTTTCTTCAGATCGCTTAAAGTTCATTACGACCGAGCTCTAGATGATTGGACAACATCACATGCTGGTCAAATGGCAACTGTCTACCATGTAGCGCAATTTTTTAAATTCTTTAAAAAAACCCTTTTTTTAAGATATTATTGTGTTTTTAACTGACCCTTTAAATACATATTTTTGACGAGGAAGACTTTCGCCTGCCGAAGTTACGCATCAAGAGGAAGAAGATCAACAATTAATAGTCTTTAATGATGAAATTGAAGATGGACCTTCCACCTCGATGTCGATCAGTCTGCCAGACATCAATCCAATTGTCAGTACTGTGTTAGACGACGTGATGGATCCTGTAACACCAATTACTTCCTGTAACATTGATGACATTAGGCCTACGCCTGTATCTCCAGCCGACATACTTCCACTTCCCAAAACAATAACCAAGCGCAAGAGGATGAGAAAGGGGCTAAAATCCAAAATACTTACAACGACTCCAAACAAATAACGTCTGGAAGAAGTATGGGGATACCGACAGTGGTAGTGAATGGGATGCAGCACAGCCTGAGCAACCTGATCTGGTGAAAAATTCTCAAATCCAGGTAGACTCGTGGGTTGCTGTGCTATATGAAGGAAATTTGTTTCCTGGATTAGTGACCAGAAGAGAGGAAGACAGAGTTTTAGTCAAGTGTTTAGAGAAGAGTCAGAAGAACTTCAAATGGCCTAACCAACCTGACGAACTTTATTATCCTTTTAGTGACATTAAAAAATTTTTAAAACCCCTAAGTTGTTGAAAAGAGTTTTATCATGTCCCTGGACTATCTTTTATATTTAGATTAAACAGATTTTTTCCATTGTGTGTGTTTCTTTCATCTAATTTTAAAGTGTGGGCAAACGTCCGTGTGTTCGAACTCTTGCCCCTTGTCGGGGCAAAATCCGAAATCGCATCGTTGCTCGTGGACTAATTTTAACAATTCTCTCCGAGTTTTTCGGATAAAAGTAGTATAAAATAAATTGCGTAAGAGGGTCAGAATTAATCTCTTGGATGTTTAGTTTCTGTAAAATAGAACACTTTTTATCAAAAAAATTTAAATTGGAAAACTCAGACTTTTGCCCCCGGCCGCCTATTTGTATCCACGACGCTCCGACTTTGAGCTAGGATTAATTCAGTGCCTGTTACTTTTCGTCCTCCACTAAAGATACTTTAAACTATGTTAATTTTAGCTATTGTTCTAATATAAATAGTTTTTCGGTGGTCAGTCGTCGCATAGTTGATACTAAATTTCGTAGCAAAGGGAAGTTTTGCAACAATTGAAGTATGTTTAAATGCTGTAGAGACAAACGTTCATCCTCCCAAGAGTAAGACTTAATTCAGAATTATGAAGGACTGTCCTCCTGGTGCTTGGACTAAGTGTCATCTAAGTGAGTGGATACAGAACGATATATTCTATTCTTAGTTTCAAAAATTTGTCAAATTTGCCAAAGTTTTCAAGTAATCATCAGAGTTACTTTTGTTGGTGGGGCTGTGGGGCATTATACTGATACTACAATCTTGGGCATGTCGAACATGCTCGAGAAAATGGGATTGCTTGTTTTGTTTTACGCCAAACTGTAGATATCGCCTATAACCGATAGATGTTGTTTCCGAAACCTGTCAGGACATAGACACCTGGTTGCGAAGTCATCTCAGTCGTGTTGTTACGTAATTACAACTAGCTAAATTGTTCGGTTTAATTATGAAAAGCAATAGAATTCAGTTTCTGTACGACATAAAATTTGATACTGCAGAAACTAAACTGTTTTCACAATTAATCACTAACGGAATAGTTTTTTTTTAACTCTTAAAATCCATTGGTTGTTCACGAGAACCATTACTGCAGTAACATTCATGTACTTATTACATGGCGATAAAGACAAACAAACAGACAACATCGTAAATTTCAAAACCATTTTCATGAAACCTCTCAGTACATGGAAACCTGGTTGCGAAGTAGTTACCCCTTCGTGTTGTTTCGCAATTTCAACTTGCTAAATTGTTCGGTTTAATTATGTCAAGGAATAGAATTCAGTTTCTGTACAATATACATTTTGATAATGCAGAAACTAAACTGTTTTAACAATTGACCACTTACCGAATGTATTTTTTAAATGTCTTAATCACTGAAATCAATAGGTTGTTCGTAAGAACCATTACTGCAGTAACATTCCTGCACCTATTACACGGTGACAAAGATAAAAAGTTTTCATCGTAAATTTTAAAACCATATAGAACGCCAATCTTAATCCAAATAGTTGATCACACTGTACATATCGCCTACAATCGCAATGTGTGTTTCATGAAACCTCTCAGTACATATTATAAGGTAAAGATAAAAACTTAGTTGCCCAGTACTGTTGTTTCACAATTTCAATTTGCTAAATTATTCGGTTTATTTTAATTGATAATGTCGAGCAATAAAATTCAATTTCTGTACGACATAAAATGTGATAATGCAGAAACTAAATCGTTTTGACAATTGACCACTTTCGCAATATTTTGTAAAATCACTAAAATGCATAGGTTGTTCTTCAGAACCATTACTGCAGTTAACATGCCTGCACCTATTACACGACGATAAAGTTTAACAAACATCCTAAATTAGAACCACGACCTTAATCCAAATACTTGATCGGCGGTAATTACACATTTCGTTACATGAATACTATAACTGGTTTGATCATTGATCACTTACTAAATATCGCATATCTTTTCAGAACATCTCTAGCGTCACTTCATTCATATGAACCATTATTACAGGGAACATTCCTGCACCTACAATCGGTGATAAAGAAAAAAACAAACAACCTTGTTTCATCGTACCTAAACCTCAAAACAATATAAAATCAAAATTCAATTCAAATAAGTAATTGTTAATGATCATATTTACTTTAGTTACATACTACCGCTATTTTAATGTTTGATCATTGATATACCTACCTGTAAATAATATGGTAAATTTTTTTAAGACCTATAAAAATCATGTGAACTGTTACACATATAGTTAACATTCCTAAACCTATATAAACTGTAATAATGAAAAACAAGTTTCCAATCTCAATTCGAGTAATTGATTAAATATACAGATAGGATTAGATTCAAATAATAATGTTTTAAAAGTCCGTCTTTGAGTTATTTATAAATGTACATTGTTACCTTATACTAGCGTTATACTTTGTACGTATTGCGGTGATTGTAGTCGCACAATATAAATTTTATAATGATATAATTTGCCAGTTATAATTTTTGATACCATTTATAAATATGAGACTCTTTTTAAATATTACCACAAGGTCTTGAGCTCCCAAATAACGTTACATTTTAAATACATTTATAATTTCTTTAATACACACAAGAATAATTGAATACAAAATTCTATGCCTTAAATTTTAATAACGTGTACGTTTCAAACTACTTAAATTCCTACTTTCTATAAAATCGTTTTACAAAAATAATATTCACATTCTTAACTAACCTTGATATTAAGCGGAAGTGGGTGATATCATGATGCTGCAATTTCTTTTAATGCAGTTTTCGTAGCATACGACGCTTGATTTTCTTTATTCAGATCGAACGGTGACTGTTCGTTTTCACCTATTTTCGGTGCCCTTTAGTTTTTCACTTCTTCCATCAATTTTATGGCAACCATTTATTGTCCATAAACGAAAATAACGACGCTGCAGCAACTACGAACGCAACAGTTTCAGTATTTGTACAACTAGCAACTACACAGCACCATTATCACATTATTATTTATTATCATTTTAGTTTTTGTTACTTTCAACATCAACATGACGGTTCAACGTTCTTCCGCCCTTTCTTTCTTTTCCCCATACCGCCACCATTGTTCGTTCTCTCGCGCAACTCCACTTTTTTCCACTTCCATCACTTACTTACTTACAAGTTCGTAACTTATACTAGAATAATAACATAATTGTTTTTATTTATACTATATACTCTAAACGCTCGTACAATCACTGCAGTATATCCTTATATCCTAAAAAATATAATACACCTATCTGTACAGCAAACATTTTATTTTATTAACTTGTTTGGTACCAGTCGCCACATTACGGAGATTTATAATTTGTAATTTTGTAAATTATTAAACCCTACATATCATGATCCTGCGCGTACTAAAAACTTACCTGCTTTATATCATGAACTTGAGTCTTGTAGTCGACCTTAGGCCAAGCGAAAGTTGATATGCAAGTCCGCTCGAGACACAGAGGAGTTTTATAAATCACTAATCAATGACTAAATCAGCCTAGATGATGCGTAGAATCACGTTCAATAATTTAATTGTACTACTTTCCAAAACTGCGATACCTTTAATATATAGGCGTCTTAGACATAATTACAAAAATCTTGGATGGGGACGATGTGGTAGATCTTCTTCTTAAGAAATACTGTAGTCCTTCAAAAGAGATTAGTAAACAATTATCAACTGAACTAAACTAAATTTCGTTTCTATTTGATAATTCCTCATATTACTACAGGAATGTATTTTGTCGTGGTTCATTTAGAAATATTTCTATTTTTCCATTTTCTTGCAATCAAGTTGAAATCTCCGGTAGGACCTGTAAAAATATTTCAGTGTTAACAAATCCACTACATTAAAAAAAAAGCAGTTAGAAATTTATGAAACAAGAAAAATGGACAATCGATTGATTCTTAGAGCAAGTGCGAGAAATCTATTACATATTAGAATGGAGTGTTGATAACGAGTGCATTTGATAACAAACATCATGTTTTTCCAATATATTTAAATAAGCGTCGAGTGCTTGTGTATTTCTTTCGGATCTGACTTCTTCAAACTTCCAGAATCGGCAGGTTGAATGGATGTAAAACCTGACCATTAATATATAGCCTATAGTTTGTTCTTTCTAAGTTAAAAATCAAGTTCATAACCATGTAGGAAAATAAATTTGTACTTGTACATATTACCTTTATTAAAATTGTTTTGAAAAAGACAAAGATGAATTTAAACAAGCGGAAGTTATCTAACTCACTAGGTTTTTTTGAATTGCGGTGTTGGAACAATATTAGAGAATTTGAAACTGGAGCATGATTTTAATCCCAATGAATATAAACTATATTTGAACAACAAAATCGTTGAAAAAATCAATTTATACCAGTATTAACTATCGATTCTGTTCGGTGCAGAAGCATTAAATAAATACTTACAAAAAGATCTGAATTTATGTAGCATAAATATTTAAAAATACCCACAAGTGATACAATCACATGATTCGACACCTCTGATCCAATTTACGATAGCTGTAGTTTCATTATTATTGTTTTTTTTTTTAATATTTAGTCTAAACAAAAATGTAGGTCATATGATTTAAAAAACTAACAGGTTGCCCCAATAAGAACTGATAGAAAAAAAAACCCAAAAAGAAACAACAGTTTGAGATATGGTTTTGGCTTTATTTTGAAGCTTCATCCATGACGTATTATGTATGGAATAGCACATCATTCAAATGTCCGCCTCAGGCTCGCTGGCAGTGCTTCAAGCGGTCGGTCCAATTTCGAATGACATTTTCGAGCATTTGCGGCGTTATGGCGTCGATGGCTACTCGAATATTGTTTTCGAGGGCATCAAAGTGGCTGGTTTGTTGGAGTAGACCAATGACAGTATGCCCCCAAAGGGAACATAATCGAGAGGTGTCAAAATCACACGATCGCGGTGGCCAATCGATGAACGCTCGTTTGGTGATGATCCAGTCGCCAAACTTCTGTCGAACAGCTTCGAGCGTTGCGTCGCTTAGTGTAGCTCGTGGCTCCATCCTGTTGGAACCACATGTTGGTAATATCGATGTTATCGAGCTCTGGCCACAGAAATTTTCCAACATCGCTCGGTAGCGTGGCCAGCATTGGTCGTAACAGTTGTTTCCTTCCTCATTTCGAAATAAGGACCGATGATGCCGCCATACCACAATCCGCATCGAGGAAGCGTGAAACGATGCATGATGAATTGTCAAACCTTACTGAATATTTTGACAGCTGGATGACGTTTGTACCTTTAGCAGCTGTCTAGATATCCTATTAGAAAACCTACTCCACTTCTATTGGGGCACCCGTTACATTAGAAGGTAAATCAAATATAAACGATAAATTTACTATTTAGCTTAGCACGTAATTCCGAGCTAGAAGGTTCGATGCTCGAGTGTTGTTTGGTTTATGAGGAGAGGCAAACCGGCTTAGGTAGCAGCCGAGTTCAGTTCTGTCCGCAGTACAACGATGACTGAGCGCCAGGCACCTTCAGCTGTTGCAACGCATCATCATAAAGTTTTTAACCAATGAAGGCGTTAAACCATCGGAAATTTTCACTCGTTTGAAGGCACAGTTGGAGACGCTACACTGTCTCAGAGAATTCAAGGATGGGCGAGAATGAAAGTCATGATCGAGGCCCAAGGACAAGTCTCACAGATGACAACTTTCGTGCTGTTCAAGAGTTTGTTGAAGGTGAACGCCAGTTAAATATTCGGTGCCAACTATGCGAGTGTACAATCCATCATCACTGATCAACTTGGATTTAGAAAAATTAGTGCTCGCTGGATTACTAGGTTGTTGACCGAAAATCAAAAACAGGTAAGTCGGAGATCAGTGAAAGACTTCTGTATTGATTTCGACAAGAATTGTTTTTGAGGCGTATCGTCGCTTATGATGAGACGATGGGTCCACCATTACACTTCGAATCAAAAATAGCGAGTAAGGAGTGGCGAAGAAAGGATGAAGGCTGTCCTGTCCAAGCTAAAACCCGTCTCTCATATGGAAAAGTACTTGCAATTCGACTCAAGAGGAATTTTACTCATTGATTTTCTTCACAATCAAGGAATAGTGAGAATGCGACTCACTATTGTGAAGTTATTACAGTCGACAAAATCGTGTATCAGAAGCAAACGACAGGGTATACCTGCCCATTAGAGGAGTCATCCTCTTTCGTGACAACGCCAGGCCACACTCCGCGGGAAGTTTTGACAAGGGATAAATTGGAAGAAATGGGGTAAGAAACCTCTAGAATCCTCCTTATAGCCCTGATTTGTCATCATGTGCTTACTTTTGTTCGCGCCTTTGACAGAATCACTTGGTGGAGGCAAAATATTTGAAAGCGATCAAGTATAGACATGAAATCTGACTCTGCAGCTCCGTCCACAGTCAATTTTACGACGATATGTAGTGAAAATGTTCAAGTAGAAATGGAAAGGACACATACAGGGTTTAACGCTATTTATTGTTGTGATCCTTTTGAAAAAGATAGTCACAATGTTTTAAAAAGCCTAAGACATGTACAAGAATGGATGTTTGAATTAAATAGTGATGTAAGGCCTGGAATGAAAATTTGTGACAGTTGTCGTAAACCTAATGAAAGAAAAGAATAATTTGGATTTTTCGGAATTAGCTGAACCCTCCTTCTTAAACAGACAACACTTTTACCGACCCCAATTTATCATTAGAATATTTAAACAAATCACTTTCAAATATTGAAGAGTCATCCACAACAAAGAAAATGTTGCATTCACCTGGTTACTGTAAAAGAAATTGGAATATGCTACTAAAAGCTCACACAGAAATTAATTGGTGATACAAGCTACTCTGAAAATGAAGAAGTTAATCCAGACACAGAAATTGTTGTACAGTTGAAAGAAAAAATCACTAGTGAAAGAAAAGGAATAATGTCATGCCCAGATCCAAAACCTGTAAAAGCTTTAGATCAAAATATAGCAGACAAACCTCCGACGAGGTAAGTCGAGATGATGCCAGGTAAGAGACTTTGTATCGAAAAGGAGGAGCATGTTCAAAAGAGGCTTGTGTTGATGAATTAACACTTACTTGCAAAATTAGGTTTTTCAAGTTTGCTGAATTAAGGCTAAAGAACTGTATCTTGGCTGGAGAAGCGGAACCCATTCTGTTTGTGTACACAACACACCAGAATATGAAATTGATGATTGTTGTTGGAAAGATGAAAAGAAACAAATATTAATGAAGATTCTGATCTTGGAGATTATAAACAATGTTTGTATCAAATCATGTGCCAAGAAAAGACCCCAAATTGTTACCTAAACAAATGTGTTAAATGCCTAGGAATCCTAAGGCTCTAAAAACACTGCTTAACCATTTTGAGGAAAGCATGATCGATACCATTACTTACAAACAATTAGTTTCTGTAGATATATGCACATTTAAAACATTTTGTAAGCCTCTCGAAGAATTTGTTGACAGCTTCTGTGATCAACTTGTCGGATTAAAGAAACATCCTTTATATCCAGTCAGCAATCCAAATACTAAAAAGAGAAAATACTAAAGAAAGTGAAGCTGTGGTCAGTTTGGATTTTTCAGAACTACTCATTTGTCGTCCAAGACGAAGCTCAGTCCTTTCACTGGAATAATCATCAAACTACAGTCCATCCTTTTGCTATGACTGATGACTCAGTTGCGGTCCATTTATTTCAGAGAAAGTTGATATTATATCTGACAAACGATGTGCTACCCACTTTGAAAAAGTTGTATTACTTCTCAGATGGTTCAGCTGCCCAGTATAACAATCAAAAAAACTATAAATATATGCAATCATATAAATGATTTTGGGATTGAAGTGGAGTGGCACTTCTTTGCAACCGTTCACGGCAAAGGAACTTGTGATGGCTTAGGAGGTACTGTGAAACGTCTTGCTGCAAGCTTACAAAAACCGTATGCTGACCAAATTATGACCTCAACCTAGTTGTTTCTCTGGAGCAAAGAAAACATCCCGAAAATTAAATTCGAATACTGCACAAACTTGGAATACGCAGAGGAAGAAGTTTCTTTAAAACATCGTCTACACGTAGCTGAAACTATTAAAGGTACTCAACAGTTTCACTGAACTGAAGTTGAAGATTTTTTCTCTGAGTGAGAAGTTTTCTATTCAAGAAATAGTAGAGAGCGGTAAAAGTTTGTCAATGCAAGAAATCTCAGGCTACGTTACATGTGAATATGATCGGCGTTTGTGGTTGGCTAGTGTACTATCAAAAGACTGGGACAATGAAGAGGTAGAAGTCACTTAAATAAGTGGCGGACCATTTTTTTTGTTTTAAAGGCCTGAAGAAGTGCACATTCTGTTGCACGAAACGTTGTCTGAAAAACGACATAGTGGTTTTGGTGCCCCTCTCAACGAAGAACAAATCAATTAAAAGAAAACTTATAGGAGAAATATTTATCTTTCATCATGTGTTTATCTTCTTTCGCTATTGTAGCTGACACGATAATTTTAATTTAATAAATTTTGGTCTGATTTTATAATGGCATAGTTATTTATTCAGAAGCTGTGGAGAAGTCAGGTCTTACCAAAACACAAAGAAAAGAGTAAAATTGCTATTCAGTCTTAGCACAGAAGAGCTTCAGACAGAACCAACTACTTTATTCCAAAAGTTTTAATATTGAACGTATCGTTATTTTTTTGTATTAGTATATGATTATATTTCTGTACCGATTGCTGGAGTTACATTGAAAATGTATTTGGATTCAACAAATTTGGCCCTATTTATTTACAGTATACAGGGTGTATCATAATGAATTGGAAATATTTTAACTGTGTAAAAAGCTCAAAAATATTAGATTTAATAAAAATTACTTAGATAAAATGTGATTTTGCTTACTGAGATAGGGTGTTTATTTGGAATGATTGTACCCAGTACTAAACTATTTGACGTATCCTTGTCATACTTGGCAGGAAGTGTAGTTACTGGACATGATAAATTATGTTAAATCAAGGTTTATGGCTACTGCCAGATGCGTACGAAATGGGCAAGTTATTTTTGCCCCTCTCAAAATCTACACTTCCGGAGGAATTGTCATTTTAGCACAATTTTTCTCCAATACTTTATTCTAAAAAGATTATCTTTCTTCTAATAATAAAAGTTGTTACTATTCGAGATATTTAAACATAACATAGTTATTTTGGGAGGGGGTCTGCCCATACTAGAAAATGGCAAATAACCCACTGGTTTCCCATTTGATAATGGAGAATGTGTATATTGTATTGAACCCAATTATCTAATAGCTGTTTGTAGTGCACATGCGTGAATTAATTAAAACTATTTTTTCACGTTCCTGTAAAATGACGGTATATTGCAAGAGGTCTATCACACTCGGCAATAGGTGTACATATTTTCGGAAATACACGGCAATAAAAAGGCAATATATAAGGGCAATACGAGCGGTGTAAAAGAAATGGAAGCAGTAAGCTGGCAGATACTGGCCGATACGGGCAATATACGGTAATTTTGGCCGATCGTTCAGAAATTTTTGGAAAATAGGCAATATTTCGTGTATAATTCGAGATGCCCAGACGTCTCCCTACTTTTTTTCTGCAATTCACGGGAATGTAGGGTGCAGGGGCGATATTCTGCAACTCTGCATTTCGCGTGTATAACTGGTTTCCGGATGTTTTCGTATGTGACTTCGCACGTGTAGCAGTTTAATTAGTGATTTTGTGCCCAAATGGGTAAGTATTAACCGATTATGGCGAATAAACACAAAGGAATTAATCCAGAAATTGTTTTTTTTATCTCGTCAGATTTACTGAAGGTTGAAGAAGAAATTTTGAAATTGTGCAAGAATTTCCGTCAAAATTTCCAAAATATAACTCGGTAGACAAATTTTTCGTTCTCACTAACGAAATTAGTACTGATTTAGGTAAGCATTTATTGCATTTTATTATACCGTTCCGATATTTTTAAATATCTAAAAAATTAAATGTAAAATGTGATTAAAATTGACAATGGAATTTTATTTTTACAGCAGACAATATTGTATTTCCTAGGAAAACTCAAAAACTCTGAATAGGTGATGCGAGTTGCAAATACCCAATATCCTGCCCCTGATGACATAAGACATTTTACTGGTAGCAAAATCAGACGCCGTAAAAGATGGTAATGAATTAGAAATGCTGATGAATTCCAATTTGGGAAAAGTCGATATCACTAAAGTACAGAGTGGCTGAGACTAAACGTTACTAACTTCCCTCTGCTATCATTTGTGTAGTTTTCATTTTCGCGCGTCAATTTTTTGACAGATTGAAGTTTGGTTAATTGTTTACATGTAGTCAAAGAAGAACTGTTCTAAATTAATATCTTCATAAACAAATCGTAATGGAATTCAAACGTAATAGTGTAATTGCACTGTATTTGGCTGAAATTCACAAACAGCAATAGTTCGTCAGCTCCAGCATTTGAATGTGAATAAAATGTTTGTGTATCGAACCATAACTCGATACAACGAAACTGGTAGCATCGCTAAACGCAACAGAGACAGCAACATCAAAAGAAATGATTCGAAAGGTGAAGAAACGAATCCAACGAAATCCTCTTAAAAGTGCCAATCAATTAGCAGCACGTCTGCATGTTTCATGATACAGCATTCAAACCATATTGAAAAATGAACAACATTTGAAGCCCTACAAGATACAAAAAGTTCAAGATCTTACAGAGCACAAAAAAAAGTTAGGCTTGAAAGAACATGAGCATTGACGGCCTTGGCCGAACGTGATGAGATTCCAAAATTGTCTTTTCTGATGAAAATTTTCACTATTCAACAGTATGTAAATAAACAAAATGATCGTGTTTGGTTAGAGCACAAGTCCAACGATAATTTGGGACGCAAAAGTTGCTATGCGCAAGCAATCACCGGTTTCTGTTATGGTTTGGGCTGCAGTGACTGCGAATGGACCTCCTCTGGTTTATCGAACATGGAGTCAAAGGTAAACCAAGAGGTGTACCGAAAAGATCCTTAACGGTGCTTTGCTACCTTGGGCACGTAAACACTTTGGTACGAACCGTTGGACATTCCAACAGGACTCGGCACCGTCACACAAAGCTCAAGCGACACAGCAATTTTGTTGCGTTCCGCGGCTGATTTCGTAGAAAGAATGGCCACCATATTCACCGGATTTGAATCCCATGGATTTCTCCATATGGTCCATTTTGGAGAGTAAGGTGTCCACGAAAATACGAAAGTGTTGATGCATTGAAGTCAGTTTGTTCGAGAATGGAATAAAATTCCGCAAGCCCACGTTCGGTCACCATGCAATGCTTTCTATGGAAGACTGAATCAAATAATCAGAGCCAAAAGGAGGTCGTATCGAGCAGTAACATGTTTTTCATAAAATGTAATTTGTTTTAACATATTCCATGAAATTTCAATAAAAAATAATCAAAATTTAAAAAATTACAGCGTTTCCATTTGGTAACACTTGGTCTCAGCCACCCTGTAATAGCGAATGTTTCAGAAACAGATAGTGAAGCAGTGCTGAACAGCTAGAAAAAAGAAGGTGAAGATGCACACAAATGAAGCTACGACACGAAAGTTTAAAGCTAAAACTGCAAAGGGTCGAAAATTTATTGGAGCTGGAGGATTTGGACCAAAGACACAACCTATTAATACCAAAAAACTCATCACCTTTTTAAAAATAACCCTGACAAATGGAAAGAAAAAACAGTTAGAAAGTCTAGTATGTGCTGGTTGTTTGACGGGGTTGTCAGCAGATAGAACTTCTACGTGTGTTCAGGTCAAAAGAGATCGTGGAGAAAAAGCAGGACCAACAAGCATCGAAGAATTTAAAACGAAGACTTGAAAAAAACGCAAGTACCATTAGAAACGGACGATGAAATAGACGATGTTGATGAAATTGAACAAAATGCCATGAAAATTCCCGTACAAATGAAGGAATAAATGTATTATGCCATTTATTATATTTCTTGGTGACCGAATAAAAAATATAATAAGTTTTGGAAGAAAACTTAGGGACGTTTTAATTTGGCCAAAAGAAAAAGAAATTCAAGCCATTGATTCAAAAGCTGTATTTTATGGGCCCATCACTTTATTAGGAAGTGTCCCATTTCAAAGTCAAACAGTGACAGAGTGACAATTAAAAAATTTCATGAGTCCAAAGAGAATACAACAGCTTTCAGTATGTACTTTTTTAAATTTGAATGTTTGCGTTCAAAATTTTTGTTATACGTAATACTAAAACCGCATGCATTCGCTTAGTAATAAGTATGAATCTACATGATATGAACAAAAAGATGGTTTCTGATTTTCTTAGTTTTCCATCTTCAGATCTAAGTATGTATTAAGCGAAATTTTTACATAGATATCTAAAAACTTAACTCATTTAGGTCAAAATTATTTTATAATTAGATATCAATGATCTTCATAAAAATTACCGCATTTGATTTCAGGCAATGGGGGCAATATCTTGCGGAATATGTAAATTTACAACCATAAAGATAATAAATTAGGCAATAACGGCAATATTTACGAAATTTCGGCAACATGGGAAATTACGGCAATATGTGTACATTTTTATTGTGTGTGATAGGCCCACTGGTTTTCAGGAGCAATATCTATAGGAATTGGTTATGAGCAAATGTATGAATATTTCTCTTCTATGGATATATCTTGTATGGCCAGTACTACATATTCTAGGTATTTAACAGATTCATCAAAAAAGATGACGGAAATTACATGAGACACTTTGAGAGAAGTTGGAATGGTAAAGCAAATTGGCAAAAATTGAAGGGAGGTGTTGACAAAATGGAGTACCAAGTAAGTGTTCGGGGTTGGAGGTTAGATTGAAAAATTTAACCCTTTAAGTTCACCTGGCCGACGTTTCGGACCCTCAAACGGGAGAGTCAATTAGGTTACAGCTTGGCCAGCGTGTAGAATTAAAAAAGAAAAGACTAATATCCCCCATTACATCTATAAAGAACTACCCACCAATGCGAATTTCAATACAGACACAAACAATAGTGATTCATATACAGGGTGTCCCAAAAAAAAAAAAAAAAAGAACTAATGGGACATATTTTAATATAAGATTCCTTAGACGAAAACAATGAGATTTTTTTATTAACCATACTCGAGAAAACTGGATATTTACTAAAATACAGGGTGTCACTTCCTTTATAACGTAATTACCTTGATCTATTTGTCACTAGTTATAATAATTGTTCACATTCAACGTTAATTCACTTTGTATTTTAATGTTATTTAATTTATTTCTTTACAGGAATTTTATTGCTGTAGATCCGTAATTTCTTTTCCTTTTCATCGGAAATGCACATTTTCTCTTTATCACGTTTTTTATTTCTCAAATTGTCGGCAAAACTTCCGCCTTTTCTTAACGAGAATCTTTCAGATTTGCCTCAATTTTTTTGGCACCTCTACGAGGATGTATTGATATCTAGTTAGCCTAGACCAGTTCCTTGCATAAACAAAATATGCGTTACCATAGCAACGAACAATAACTTATTAGAAGTGTCAGTGTAAAGTTTGACGTCAAAAAAGTAAACCAGAGTCACGCAATAAATTAAATGAAAAAAGATGTCCACCGAAATTGTGAAAATCGAAAAATTGGAGTATCGAGCCATCATTAAGTATATCTATTTAAGGTTGAAAGGTAAGAAGATTTACGAAGATATGCTTAATACCCTTGGTGATCAATGTCCTTCGTATGCGACCGTCAAGATTGGATTGCAAGCGTCAAAAGAGGTAAATTTTCCTTGAAGATGATAACCGATCGAAAACGTGGTTCTGTGTCAGTCCCCGAAAATATCGATGCAGTTCAGTGATCATGATTTTATCAGACCGTCGAATTGGGCAAAACGGATATCTGAAGCACTGAATATTTCATACGAACGCGTTCATCATATGGTTCACGTCAATTTGGACATGAGAAAAATTGCTCAAAATGGATCCCCAAATGTTTGAATGTTGACCAAAAGCGTGCAAGGGTAGAAGCATCGCGTTCGATCTGTGCTCGATTTGAAAACGATGTAGACTTCTTAAACCGAATTGTTACTATGGATGAGACTTGGGTACATTTCTACGATCCAGAAACAAAGCAACAATCGATGGAATGGCGACACTCTGGTTCTCCAAGACCTAAGAGTTTCGTGTCCAAAATCTGCTGGAAAAGTTCTTGCTTCAGTTTTTGGGATTGCCATGGAGTAATCATGATTGATTTTTGGATAAGGGTAGAACAATAACTGATTACTATTCGACATTACTGACCATTCTACGGAAAAATATTAAAGAGAAAAAGACGCGGAAAGCTATCCAAAGGTGTTTTGTTTTTGCAGGACAACGCCCCTGCACACAAATCTCATGTTGCAATGCAAAAAATTCGTGATTTAGGGTTTGAATTACTAGAACACCCCCTTATTCACCCCGATTTGGCTCCGTCCGACTATCACCTCTTTCTTCAACTGAAAAAAAAGTTTAAAAGGTCGTACATTTTCTTCCA
Organism: Abscondita cerata; assembly: GCA_030710515.1. NCBI lineage: Eukaryota > Metazoa > Arthropoda > Insecta > Coleoptera > Lampyridae > Abscondita > Abscondita cerata. The sequence continues at coordinate 56,138 of JALBCR010002686.1, forward strand.
ACAAGGAGGTAATAGAAGCTGTGGAGGTCTGGTTTTCAGAGCAAAAAAATTTTTTGAAAGGTCTAGAGACGTTGCAGGTTCGCTGTAATAAATGTATCAATTAAGAGGAGAATATGTTGAGTAATAAAATATTTTGACATTGAAATTGTGTTTGGTTCTACAGTAAGAATTTTTCAATATATCCTCGTATTTATAATTTTTGTAAAAAGACGCTCTTTTCATTTGTTTTTAATCTCGATAAGGTTTCAAGGCTATTTTCATTAAATTTCATTTTTTTGAATATTAATAAAATTTTAATCTTATTTGTAGCTTAAATATTTATAAACAGTTTTTGTTATCGTTGTTTCGAAATCCTACGTTTATTTACTTTGAAAAATGCATATGAAGTTGAAGGCCATTTTTATGACGTCATCTCACTTTTCATTAAAACTAGTTTTTCTCATTTCCACGTAGAAAAACGACAAAGTAGCTTAAATTTGGGCTTCCGCACACCCTACCATATTCAAATGTGTTAGTTTTCCATTTCCGCACTAATCTTGTTTTTCTTTTGCTAGATACATGGAACACATGGAAATTGGAAAAATTTCGGGCATCTTAGGCAAATTTGCACAACATAAAGTTCACTCCTGTTCAAGAGTTCCTTAGACTTTTATGTGCTCAGTTTTCCCAATATTGACGATATCCTACCTTTCAACTATAACCTTCCGCACCTGTTCTTCCTTACCACATTTTCAGGTATTACATAAATTCATAATAACTATGAACTAAACACATTTTTTTCGAGGGGGCCTTTCTTATTCATATTAGAAGATTCCTTGAGAAATTAAAAAATAAAATTACAAATATTATACACAGGATGTAACAAAATTTAATAAGAAAATACAAGGACTTTGCGTGCTCTTGAAAAATCTTCTCAATATGTTGCATTACGACCACGGATTTGGTAGAGACGTCGATATGTCAACGGAAGTGCCATCGAGGTAGTGTCGGTATTCATAAAATCGAGTGCCGTCGCAAGTAACAAAATTTTGAGCTAGACAACTGGAAAGAGTATGTCGGACACGCATTAAGACGGGATCTGCTACTCTTTTAGTTGACGGCGGTGGTGGCCTCACTTGTCTTAAAACACATGGAGAATGTAAATCGAGCACTGTGGCGGAAGGTTACATTGAAGACTCATTCTTGAATAAAGAAAATATTGCGATAAAAATATTGCAAGTTCGTAGTGATAATGATAAACCAAGCACCCTTGTCATTTCTGATTTCACATCTGAAAATAATATAACTTTTAATGTGTTGGACTGGTTTGAAAATTGCTCCAAGTACTAGTAGTTTATTTAATTTTAATACTTGTTCAGACTGTGTATTTAAGGCCTTAGGCCACACTGGATTTTCGAAAAATCGATTTTTTTTTCTTTGTTTTCAAGTGTCCTTAAGGCCTCAAAAATGATGTTCAAACAGATTATGGCTGAGAAAAATCTTTAAATACTCCGTTTTAGTTAGTTTTAGTTTTAGTACCGTCTGGTCCGCAGCGAGTCCCTTTTGTTAGCGCTAGCGAGAAGGTCCGTTAGGGGACTAGAGCAGGTATACGGCAGATGTTATTGAAGATATTTATTTCTTGACTAGTCTGGCGAGTTTAGAATTGTGGAACGGCTGTTTCAGACAGTTAGGCACGGGCAAGCAGTCTAGAAGGACGCTAGTCAACAAACAGTCGTTTTCTCGATAGTTCTGTAAACTTTAATTTCTATTTCCGGTGCAATTATTGAGTTGATTTGTTTTGTTGTATTGATTTGTTCTTACAATGAGTGACGGGTTGTATAGTGGGAAGAAAGGGACAAAAACGTCGGTTTCCAGCGCCAGTCCATCGGCAAAAAAACTGAAGCAATCGGAAGATTTATACGATATCGAAGTAAATCCAGCGTTTGGTTATCGTATAATTAACTTCATTGCAGTTTTGTCGGCTATTTCTGACGTTGTCGTTTGCAAGATATGCCAATCGAAAATAAAATTTACTGAAGCAGTAAGCGTGGTTTGGGATTCAAACTTGGTAGTGTGGGAAAACTGAGATACTCAGTTGTCCACTTGTTGAGATAGGCTACGAAATCAACCGTAAAATAATAATTGCCATGCGATTGTTTGGAGTTGGTTGGCACGGAATCAGAAAATGATGTGCATTCATGGAATTACCTCGGACTATTTTTCACTTATTTTACGATAAGGTTGTCAAAAGAATGAACACTACAATCAATTTAGTTTGCCAGAATAGTATGATGAGAGCTACGGAAGAAGAAAAAAACCATTTCGATTGAAAACGGAAAAAAAAGGAATTGTAGTGTCAGGCGATGGTTCGTGGAGAATTATTGGCTATAACTTTGGAAAAATCGTTGATTGTGTAGTGAAATCAAAATACGGTAAGGCGTGGAAACATTAGTCTGAAAAAAAAAGATACCGACGAATATGCGGAGTGGGCCGAAAGGAGAATGCGCTTTGCATCACGATAGATCGGCAGGAAAAATGGTAGTCGATGCAGTTGTTGAGATGTTTCGCCGCTCTAAAACTTTGCATTAGGTCGAATACTTTCACTACATTGGTGACGGTGATTCTAAGACTTTCAAAGGCATTTCAGATGCTAAGTCATACGAGGATCTCACAGTACTCAAGAAAGAGTGTATAGATCACGTGCAACAGCGAATGGGCACCCGACTACGTAATTTGAAAAAGAAGACAAAAGGTCTCGGTGGAAGAGGTAAATTGACTGGAAAACTTAAAGATGAGCTATCTATTTATTATGGATTAGCGATTCGTAGAAACAGTGATTCAGTCGAGAACATGAGAAGCAATATATGGGCTACACTGGTTCACAAATTATCAGGACGACAAATGTCCTATTGGAGAGGATTGATGGTGCTCATGGCAACGCGCCAAAGCGACGAATACTTTGGCTGAGTACAAACACAACCAGCTCTTCCAATTAAAGTCTACGAAGCTATCAAATCAATCTATGAAGAACTGACCAATCAAGGTCTTCTAACTCAATGCATCGGCAGTTGAAGTTATATCCGAGCGACGTAATCGCGAGCATCTCTTTGATGGAAAATTGGACATCGTTTGTCACATTTTTTGCGTGAAATTTTTTTATACATAGAATGAAGAATTGTAAACAACATATTAAAAATTTCAGATGCCATTATTTTTTTAAAGTTGCAATACCGGGAAGTTATACCCGAGCAACGTAATCGCGAGCATCTCTTTGATGGCAAATTTGACATCGTTTGTCACATTTTTTCGTGCAAATTTTTTTATACATGGAAAGAACAATTACAAACAACATATTAAAAATTTCAGATGCTATTATTTTTTTTTTAAAGTTGCAAGACCGCAATACCCGAGCAACGTAATCACGAACATTTCTTTTTAAAACGTTGCATATAATCTTCGGACAATTGGTCTCCTTATTTATAAACTGTTTTATTCTTTGTCATAGTGCGATTCTGTAAAGAGCAATGTGCAAATTTGTAATTAAGTTTATATAATTTCAATTTAGTGTGTTGAAGTGTATTTGATTAGTGGAGTTTTTATTGTTATTTTATAATATTTCATGTACAGGGATGTTTCCTCCTTAACTTTTACTTTTATATTGTTGCTTCACCTTCTTTTAGGAGAGGCACTTAAACAAAACTATTGTATTAGTTTGGCGACGTTTCGTACTCAAAGTGAGTACTTCCTCAGGCCACCGTTTATTGTCAAATAAAAAACACACATCAGTACATATATACATGGTGATTCAGCTAACCCGTTCATTAGAAGTTTATGGACTTCCCGTTGAAATTTTTGTTTAAAAATTTGGCATAGGGGATTGCTCGAAAAGTTCTATTTAATTAAAATATTTCAGTTCTTCTAGCACTTCCGGCTACACCAGAAGTGGCTACCAACTTTCTTATTTTAAATGGAATTATATATTTTTTTTTTGTATAATTGGATTCCACGCTAAAATCTGAGTTACTTTCATGTAGCACAACCTATATGAAAAATCAATAGTTTTGAGATATTCACATTTTTTTGAGAGAAATTGGTTTTGTAGTATTGTTTTCAAACGCTTGTCAATGATTGAAAAAGAAAGTTATAATAACAAAATTTGGGCTATACTTAGGAGGACTGTTAAGTTTTTAAATGATGTGTAATTTGACATCTCATTATTTACAGGGTGTTCAAAATGTTTGGCTAAATCTGACTAACTTCAACTGCCCAAAAGTCAATGGAACACGCTGTATCTTGTTGCTCTATGTAATGGAGAATTAAGTGGTCTTTCAATCTTCATAAGGGTTCCCTATACCTATCTGTTACCATTTTCCTGCTATCGATGTATTTACATTCGACACACAATATTTCTCTATTTTATTAAATCATTTCTGACTAGTGGCCTGTGGAAATTAAAACAATGTGCCTTATTTATCAAATTTGTAAACGTCGACGTGACACATTATACACGATATGGAAATCCACCAAGAATATTCGAATGAAGACATAGAAAATTTATTTTTTATTCATGGAGAATGTTACAAAATTATTGAAAGAACTTGTCGTTTGCTTAACAAGAGATATCTACATTTATGGCCATATTCCTAATATAAGTTGAAAAATAATAAGGCAGCCAATTCAAATTAGTGGTTTCCCACCCCTTGATCTTCCATTGATTCCTTAGATACTTACAATTACTTGCATCAAAATATTACCTATTCTAGTGTACACATAAATAACTAAAATATAATTATATAAATAAAATTAAAATGTAAAATAAGTAAAAGTGAAGCAGCAAAATATTATTTAAAATAATAGTTAGTTCCAAAGATATAAAGTATTAAGATTAATAACAATAATCAAGTTTAGGCGATTTTTTTTCTTTTATGTCTGAAGTCTATATAGGTGCTTATACATGTTTGTCTTAAAGGTGGCTAGACCGAATACTTTAAGCTCATGCGGAATGTTATTATACGTTTTATAAATTTGAAATTGAAAAGAGCGTTCAAACATAGTTGATGTGTGTTGAGGTGGCGAAATAATTCCTTTATATCTCAGATTCAGCGTGTGTACGTCAGTTCTGAATTTAATTTTATTATATAAATAAATCGGTTGTTTATTTTAATATCTGTGACAAAGCAGAGCAAACGCTTGTTTTCCATGTTTAACCAATGTAGGTCATTTAGCGTATGAGATATACGTTCATATTTACGGATGCCAAATATAAAACGCAAACACGAATTTTGGATCCTTTGGATTTACGCGAGATATCTTGTGTGACTGAAGGGCCGTAAATTTCGCTGCAGTATGTAAAATTCGACAAGACAAGTGAATCGCACAGTAATGATTTGGTTTCAGTATTTAATATACGTCTATGAGGATAAATTAACTTCAATGCTTGGATACTTTTACCTATGCAAGTGTTGATGAACTTTTCATACCGGAATGTATTGTCCATAATAAGGCCTAAATTTTTGACTTCTTTACGTATTGGTATAGAAATCCCATCAATCTTTAAGCAAAATTTTTCATTTAAAATTCTACGTGATTTTTATTGCCAAATAAAATAACGGTTGATTTTTGAGGATTGATAATTAATGAATGTTGCTTAGATATCACATTAATTGCACTGAGATCGTCATTAACTTTACGTACAGCATCTTCGTAATTATTAAGGCTAAATGAATATAGAAGTTGAGAATCATCAGCAAACATTTTTAGCTTACAATTTTTAATATATGCCTGAAATGTGCACGTGTAAATTATAAACAGAAGAGGTCCCAATATAGAACCTTGAGGTACTCTTCTGGTTACTGGTAAAAATTTAGACGTTACATTATTTACAGTTACACACTGCATTCGATTGCTGAGATAACTATCAAAAAGTGACACGGCAGAATCGGACAAGCCTATATAATGGAGAATAGATAATAAGATGTTATGATTTATGGTATCAAATGCCTTACTGTAATCGAGCCAAGTAAGCACCGTTATTTTATTTTTATCACTAGCATTTAGTATTTCATCTGTGATGTATAACAAAGCCGTCGTACAACTTCGGTTAGGTCTAAAGCCAGATTGGATATCTGGTAATATGTTATGATGAAAATTCGATTCTTAAGAATAGAGAAACGATTAGTGGTAATATATCTGAAGAGAACGAACTTTTGACAGAAAAAAACGTTTCCCTTGATTCTATATCAATATCTTTAAACGAAACATTAGATGTAAGTACGGGTATAGACAACATTAATGTAAATGTACAAAAGATTTACGACTCGCGTGCAGTTGCGGGGGTAATACCGACTAATTCGGTTAATTCCTATCCTGTCGATTTGAAAACGAACCAAAACAATACATACGCCTATTTAGAAGGAAGATTTGTTTTTTTTCGGAAAGTTTCGCACTGTTTACGATGCTCAAAAAAATATATTTAGAAATAGAATTTCAAATTTTGTATTCAAAAAGAAAGTTGAAATCGTTAATAATACGTGCATTTTCAATATCAAATTTTCACGTATCTTACAGAAGAGTATGGTTGGGTACGGTTATTGCGCTCATACAAATTGTAAAAAATTTAAATTGATTTGTACAACGTCTTATTAATGATGAATTAGAAGTGAAAGTATTAAGTACTTCAATAAACTTAGTTAACCGGTCAGGTGAGAGTAGTTGAGAGGATTATGTTAGGTGAGAGATTAAAATTATCAACCGCTTTAAAGATCAGAAAAGAAGATGTAAAAACTAGCTATAAGCACATTTTAAAAAACAAATACTTTAGGTGATATTAAATCTGCAAGCGTATACCGGAGGATTAAAACAGAAGCACACTAAAGTATGATCGCGCTGTAGATGATTCACACTACATTCATACAGTGTCACAACCTCTAACAGTGTACGTTTTTAGTAAAAAAACAATTACAATTTATAACACAAAACAAATTAGGTGCAAGATTACCATACTACTATAAGTACCAAAAAAAAAGAAACCATTATTTAAGAAAGTTTAAGCCTTTATTTCAGCGGTAAAACAATAAAATATCCCACCCAACCAGACTTTTATAATTGTGGTGTATATATTCTTTATTACACTGAAGCGTTGATTAAAAACAAAGAGTTAGAAATGGAAATTCATCCTGTGCCATACAGAAATTATATAAAAAGTCAACTTCTCAAGCATCCTGTTGATTGTCAATATTGTTTCTATTGTGCAGAACCCAATGGCGAGGTCCAGTGTTGCAATCGTTATTCAATGTGTAATAATCAGATATCCAGTAATTATATTTGTGAGTTGTGCCAAAAAGGTAAACATTCACACTGACAATAATGAATAGTTTTTAATTTACCTCCATCGATGGCATACGTGACCATTGTAAGTGTATCAGTTTTAAAAGCCTATACCTATACGATCTTCGAAATCGGTTCAGTGGTTTCGGAGGAGAAGACGATCAAACAGTTTGAGTTGTGTCAATATTGTTGAATCTTACAAAGAATTAAATAGTTATATTCTTATTTTTGCTTACTTGTTGTTTGTAATTGTTCATTCTATGTATACAAAAATTTGCACGCAAAAAAAATGTGACAAACGATGTCAAATTTGCCATCAAAGAGATGCTCGCGATTACGTCGCTCGGGTATAACTTCTCGGTCTTGTAACTTTTTAAAAAATAACAACATAAGCAATTTTAATATGTTTTTTTAATTGTTTATTCTATGTATTAAAAAATGTGCACTCAAAAAAATGTGACAAACGATGTCAAATTTGCCATCAAAGAGATGCTCGCGATTAGGTCGCTCGGGTATAACTTATCGGTCTTGTAACTTTAAAAAAAAAACAGCATCTGAATGTTTTAATATGTTGTTTGTAATTGTTTATTCTATGTATAAAAATTGCACGCAAAAAAAAAATGTGACAAACGATGACAAATTTTCCATCAAAGAAATGCTCGCGATTACGTCGCTCGGGTATAACTTCTCGGTCTTGTAACTTTTAAAAAAATAACAGCATCTGAATTTTTAATATGTTGTATGTAATTGTTTATTCTATGTATTAAAAAAATTGCAGGCAAAAAAAATTTGACAAACGATGTCAAATTTGCTATCAAAAAAGTGCCCACACGGTCCCGCAAGCGAAGTTCGCAATTACGACGCCCAGAGTAGCTTTTTCTTCTCATAACGTATAGTAATGATATTTAGATTATGAAAGGTAAATATTTCCTCCTATAAATTATCAAGTAATTGGATTGTTCTTCGTTGAGGAGGGGCACTTCAGGCCTGAAGAAGTACACATTCGGCTGCACGAAACGTTGCCTGAAAAAACGTCTTAATGGTTTTTTGGTGCCCCTCCTCAACGAAGAACAATCCAAATAGTTGATATTTAGATTATATACCGATATAGTAATTTTGGTTTAAAATCAATTAAAATGCATTTATACGTCCATATATACAAAGTAATTTGTGTGGCTAAAAGTGTGGGTAACTTCACGTGGGTGGATGTGTGACACATCGTTGTAAAGAGAAAAATAAAGGTAATCCAAAAATGAAAAAAAATTCAACATGGCGCCCATAAGAAAAATGAAGTTGACAGTTGTTAGTCCGCTACCTTGGAGAGTATTGTGAAGTCCACGCCATATTCTAATTGTACATGAAAAAGTGCCTGAAGAATGTTTTGGTTAGAAAAAACGAGCTTAATTGGTTTTTGATTTAAAACAGAAAACGAAAATCGTAGTTTTTTGTTTTTTGCGATATATCGTAAACTGTCAAAGATAGGTCAAATCTTAAAACAGATTATTGTTTGGCATGAAAATACACAACTTTGCCCTAATTTAACCAATTTCGTATCTCTTAAGATAAATGAGATCACCGTAGTGACACTCGAAAATCAGACGCGGTGTATATAATCTAAAAAATTCGGACCCTAATCATAATTCATAAAACTGCAGGAGCTATTATTCCGGCCGTGGAGCATAGAAAAAAAAAGACGTCGTCGCAAAAACGCTGTACCGCCGCCATTTTGAAATAAATTGCCTCAAAAAAAATATTGTATGCAGCTAAAATGATATGTATAATAAAGTCCCATTTCTGTAATCTCGATTTATTTCGTAATATTTCTGAAAAAAATTCCCAAAAAAGCCTCTACGGAGGCCTAATGTGAATAAACAATGATTATAAATATTTCAAATTAAAAGTACGAAGTTTTATTTAAATTAAATCTTAAATGAATGCTTTTAATCTTAGGATTAAAAGTGACAACTTTAGCTCTTAGCATTAAAAGTGAATACTTTTGTTAAGATACCTTTTTTCTCTCACTAAGGAAAATGTCAAACTTAGAGGTTCCTGACAGTCAAAATGCCACAGTTTTGTGACGGTTGAGAAAAAATTACCTACAAATTGATGTAGGATAAGCTAAGTTTGTAAATACATCTATTTTTTTTTAAAAAAATAAATTTTTTTTTTAAAAACCTTTTATTTTAAAAAAAAAAAATTTTTAAAAATGGTTTTGAATAAAAAAAAAAAAGGGTTGTAAATTATTTAGACAGTTTGCTGAGAGAGAGTAAAAAAAAAAATTTAGAAAAAAGTTGGCAATTTATTAAAAATTTTTTATATAAATATACTGCCCAACTATGGAGAAAGGCAGTAACTAACAAAAATACGAAATGGGTTTTAGGGTACCATTGGATAATTAATGTATGTTGTACCTAAATTCAACGCAAAAAAGCAGTAATTTATTATACTTTGTATAAATATTCGATAAAACATTTACTGCTTTCTGGAAAAACTAAGCGTGTACAATTCAGAATGGCAGCAAGTGCAATATACAATACAAAAAGCAGTAACTGTTAAGCAGCATGTTAGATGCTGCCTTTTATGTTGCATCAGCTGATTTTTGAATTTGACTTACTGCTTTATGACAACTAAAATACTTCTTTCATAAACATATTTTCAGGATACAAAACGTGTTCTATTATAATAAATATTAAGGTAACTGCTAAGGAAAGTTCGATAGAGACGAAACATCGGTTTCATCGGTACTATTTAGTCACAATAATAATAGCACAGTATATAAACAAACTATGCTGTGATAATAGTTTTACATCTCTAATCTCTAGCTAAAGTGTAAGTTTTTTTCCAACCGCTGTCGGTTGTTGTTGTTGTTCGACACGGTAGTTATAAATACTTTTTATGTCGCACTGCGTAGAAAAGAAAAGAAAAATGGATAAAAAAGTGGTAAGTAATAATTAATACCGATATTAAATAATATAGGAACGCCTTTTATTTGTAGTATAATTAGCAATTGGGTTTAACTACTTTAACCCAACTATTCTAAATACAATATCATTTTTCCCGTAGTGTCTACTGTTACTAACTACGGTTGTTACCGTTTCTCATATTCTTTCACGGTAAACAACTCGTTGTTAACAATATTAATGTTCGAATACTTATAATTTTACCTCAATTTTGTTGAAAAAAACAACGTAAAAACTGTTTTTAACTAATGGTCTTTATTCCACGGACACGTTTCGGTCAATCGAAACCGTAACAAGGGATACGGTCCGTAACGCTATTTACAATTTTTTTTTGTAACAGGCTAACAAGAAATGAACTTATATTAGTCATGGCTCTTGAAAAGCAAAATTTGCAAACAAGTACAATTACTACACCAAGACACATGACGGCCCCTGTTAATACGAGTATTATTGAAGAAGCTCTCAAACATGATATTTTCATACATGGTGAAGGTGAAATCCGAGGTGAAACCGGTAAGTGCATTATGGAATTATTTCACTTCTTGGCCTAGTCCAAAAAGTTTGTGAGAAGTTTGATGTTTTTCCTTCTTTTTAGATAATTTGGATACACTAAATCCTTCAATCATATCAGATTCAACAATCATCGAACCCCAAGAACACGAGCGACTTAAAATCTTAGAAATTGAGATGGATTTTCAAAATGAGTCAAACAATGTTGAAGAGTCTAGTGTACATGACACTTTAGAAAACGATGAAATCACAAATGTTACACTTCTCACAGACATAAATTATGACGTGCTAGCAGAAGGAGCTCAATTTCCAAATCGAAACGATATTCTTGATAATGAAAGAGATAATAAAGAATCACACCCGTGGGTGTATCGGTAGAAGCTGAAAAGGTAAACTCAGATCAAGCAGAGAAAGAAAATATACACCCTGATATTCTGGATAATGAAGCAGACAATGCAGAATCACACTCCGTGGAAGTCTCGGTGGAAGCTGGTAAAGCAAGCTCAGATGATGACATGCCGTTGTCGGAATTCCAAAATGCCGTAAAGAGAAACATTAAAAAACGAAAACACACCATGAGCAGAAAAGACAGAGCTAAACTGAAAGCTAGAAACAAGCACCCACTTCGAGATCCCTGCAAAGCAACATGCAAAAAGGGGTGCAATATTTTAATAGGTTTCGATCAGCGGAAATCAATACACCAAAACTATTGGCTACTATCTTGGAATGATCAGCGAAAATTCATATTGAATTCGTGTTCACGGATGCCAGTTAAGAGAAGGACAAAAGCTGAAAATTCGCAAAGGAACATGACATTTTGTTACAGACTATTACAAGAGTCTGGAAAATATGTGGATGTTTGTAAAACATTTTATCTCGGAACGCTTGGGTACCATCACAAGAATGATAAAGTGATTTTTTAACGTCCTACATAAATCTGCATCAGGTTCTATCATTCCAAACGAGGACCAAAGAGGAAAAAACCCACCTCTAACAAACTTGATAGGCAAGTGATATTGGCGCATGTTAATTCGTTCAATCCATCAATATCCCATTATCGTCGGGAACATGCACCCAGAGTTAAATATTTACCTAGCGACGTCACGGTAAAAATTATGCACGATGACTTTTTGGAAAATTTTCCGAATTATAAATGTGGGTACGAAGCTTACCGCAAAATACTGTTTAAAGAAAATATTAGATTTACAAAACTTGGAAACGAAGAGTGCGAGCACTGTGAAGTGATGGATCTGCATCTCCATAAGCGTGAAGAACTAAATCCAGAATGTGATACATGTAAAAAATGGTCAGAGCATATAACCCGTGCAAATACTGCGCGACATTTATATCAAAAACACGCAGCTATAGAATATGATTCCAAAACTATATGTGTTTCGGCAGACTTAGAAAAGATAATAATGCTGCCTAGAATGGAAAACTTTAAAAAAGTCTTGTTCACACAAAGACTCGTTTCATACAACGAAACATTTGTACCCCTTGGTACAAAAAATAAAAATGTTCTGCCCGTTGCAGTTGTTTGGCATGAAGCTATCCGTGGCAGAGGAAAAGAGGAACTAATCAGCACGTTTTTTCAATTTACACTTCATTATCGCGACGCTGAACATTTTATATTCTGGTTGGACAACTGTTCGGCGCAAAATAAAAACTGGGCGTTTATGACATTTTTAATCTATATTGTCAATTCATCTAAGATAGCTGCTGAGACGATCTTGGTGAACTATTTCGAACCAGGACATACGTTTATGTCAGCCGATTCCCTACATCACCAAATAGAGTTGTCATTAAAACGACAAAAAAAGACCCAAGATTTTAATGACTTTGTTCAAGCAATACAAAGGTCAAACAGTGGAAAGGTTAGAACAAAAGTTATGAATATTGACGATTTTTATGATTTTAAAGATTTTTCTTCTGCCCAAAAAAGAAACACAATAGATAACGAAAAAATACTTTTGTCCAATATTAACCAAGTGAAGGTCTGTCGAGGTTCTTTCGATTTACAGATAAAATCTGACCTAAATTCTAGTGTGTTTAAAACACTTAATTTTCTACGAGGGAACATATACAAGAAAAAGCAAATTCCAGATCCAGCCTGCCACAGTATTCCATGTGGAATAACTGAAGAGAAAAGAGCGGTATAATTAAAAATTTATTAGGACTTATGGATGAAAACAGGAAGGAATTTTGGTTAAATTTACCAGTTACTATTAACGCCGAAATTGTTAAGAAAACCTGTAATAAAAGAAAATCTAAATAAAATATGTATTAGTTATTAACTGTGTTTTGTGTTCGTTTGTATATTGATTACATTTTGCAATGAAAGAAGGCAGTACATTTGAAAACAACGCAAATAAGCAGCATATGCCACTTACTGCTTTTAAATATAAATAAAGATGTACTTAAACCAATAGAAAAAAGCAGTATGTGTATTAATTTATTCATAATCCATTTATTTTGATTTTTGGTTATAGAAACTAAATTCTAGAACCTTTATTAATGAAAAGCTAGGTTTTATAAGTCATTTGTCTTGGAAAGCCTTCGGCAAAAAGTCATCAATTAAAGTCGATTTGCCACATATTAGTTGGTTAGTAGTTACTGCCTTTCTCCATAGTTGGGCAGTATTATGGTTTACGTGAGTGTATAAATGTATGTGTTAGAAATTTCTAGCACACTCGATGGAATTATACAACATTAAAGATCCCTTTTACAGAGACCGTAATCTCCATTTTGTTTTGTTATTTAAGTGTTCAAATAAAAAAAACTGGGCTGGACAGGCCTTGGAATTGAATTGATTTAATTATTTTTAATGAATATTCTCTCTACAATGACACCGAACAACCTTTTATTATCACAAGTATTCTAGTAACAATGATTTTTTCAAATAAATTTTCTGTATTCTGATAAATGCGACTTTGTTTTATTGTAACATTAGTCTACTTTTACTAAAATTATGTTTAATGTATCATTGCAATTTTAATTCAGATTAAACTAAAGTTGCAATTATTAAACTATTTGCCAAAGTAGCTAATACTTTACTGCTTTGTTATCATGAAGAAAATCGTATTTTATAAAGTACAGGTACTGCTCACATTACAACCTGTTTGCTTAAAAAACCATTCGTACTTCACAACCATATCCTTTTGTTAAAAAGAATTGAAGTTTGTTGTTAAAACAAACTGTTGGTTTTTAACAATGCAGTCTTGGAACAGAACTTCATCGCAAAGTGAAGAGCACCTCATATAATTAACTTTGTAGTGCATTTTAAATATTAATACGTTCATGAAAGAGGAAGTATCCTGTAAATATCCATAAGCGTTTCTATCAAATTTCAAGAAAGTAGTGATTTCACAGCAGAAAACATGTGAAGGAAAACAATTTTGCAATCGTTAACAGAAATGCCCCAGAATCGACACAGATCTATATATTCACTTCAATAAGATTAGTTAAATGGTTTCACAATCAATTCCAAATTTTATTTAAAATTATAAAAACTATTGCGCGAAATTTACTAAAATAGCGCCTACAATTTAATTAATGCCTACATACTTACAGTAAACTTCGTCTTCATTCTTAATCAAAATGAATCTCATTTTAGGAAGGTGAATCTCCCCAGGCAACGACCGCATTAGCTACATTAATTGATTGAAAGAAATTAGTTACATGTTATCTGGTTTTTGTAAATGTTAACTTACAAATTATGATGATGCAATTCGTCACAATAAGAACTAATAATCACATCACAAATTTCTTCTGTCGTTGGCTTCATTTAATCTGAATAAGTTGTGTCTACAGTACAGAGTGCCAACTGCAATTATAGCAGCGTTGCCAAGTTCAATAAAATATCACATCATTTTATGTTGTTTTTAGAAAACTCCAGTAATGTTCCCAAAGTAAACAATTAAGCGTGTCAACAAAAAATATCAAAAAAAATGCTTGTACCCGGTTCTATTTTTTATTTAAATAGGACAATAAATTTTTTTAGTAAAACAGAATTTTGCGATGTTGGTACAGTTGGTATTTAACACCCAACATAACCTTGTAAATTTGTTAAGATGAGTTAAAAATAATTAAATAAATAAATTTGTTTAGGTGTTGTTCTACTATCAGAAGATGAAGTTCATTGTGGTACATGTAATGAGAAGAAACAGCACAGATTCCGTAAATAGAAATGAACACAATGTGAACCAACGCTAGGTTTGTAATACTGCAGTAGTAATAACAAAGTATTGTATTTTGTCATTTAGAATGAAGAAAGCATTACATATACATATTAGATGAATCTGCGTTTATAAATACGTAGATACTAATGTGTACAAGGATGCTGAAGAGGAAGTACTCAAGCAGTTCAACTTTTTATGACACTTACAACTTTATGTTAATAAGAAGCAAATGTAATGAGAATCATCGGGTTAACAACACATTGTAGCCAAATAACACATTCCATTGAAAAGCAAAACATCAGGATCATTTATAAAAAGTTTATGGAATTTGTAGTTTCAAAGTTAAGATTAATACAAAACCTGTTATTAATGACAACAAAATTATTAAAATTATCACCATAATTAGTACAATTCTACAATATGTATAGTTATTTGTCAATCATTATTTTTATCGAACCACTACTTTCCTTCTTTTCCAGTAGGCGTAACTACATAAGTGCAAACCTGTGCAGTGCATCGGGCCCTCAGTTAAAATTTACATGAGTAAAAACAATAATTTTGTAAAGGTTGTTTATAACTTTATGTATTTATATCTAACTTATTTAGTATCAAGAAATAATTATGTTAAATTTAATTAGATTGAAAACTTATTCGGTGATGCTGTGCTGCAGTTGCACTTACATTTCGTTGAAATTAGAGATTCAATGATTACAAACCCCTTTTGTAGGCTTAACTAAGTTGAAAGATTATTTACATAAGCGATGAGGAAATGTTCATTCTGTATCTGCAATAAAATCTTTTAAATTATGTGACCATTAATAATGTTAATCTTTTGCACATTGGATGCAAATGTTACTTATTCATGATGTAGCCTAAAGGATGTTACTAAGCTACTTTTACTAATGTAACTCTCCTGCTAATTAATATTTTAACGCGTTTGTTTATTTTACAACTAATTAATGGGCCCGTTTACCTAGAGAGAAATGTGGTGTTCAGACACTTCTGTAATTTCATATTTGAAAACAGAATTCAATTCAAACTTTGACAGTGCATAGATAAGGGTCATTCTACAGAAAATGGACAATTTATGAAACTGATTAAAGTTGCGTTTATAGCCAATAAAATTGAGATAATTTCAGGGAGCTCATGTTGCATTACAGTGTCTGTAGTGCCGCCGAAAAGAGAGTAGTTTGTACATTTTAATGAATTTAAGACAGTAACTATCAACCCCGAGGCTGCAACTTTTCATACTTCTAAAGTTGAAACAATCTGTACAATTCGTAAATTAATTAACACTTTATTACCTGTTATGCATTCATATATTTTAGTATTAGCAAATACTTTTTTTGCCTTTATGGCCATGTAGACTACAAACTCTCGCTAGTTTGTCCCCTAACATCTTTTTCATAAAGCGTCTAGTGCAATCTTTGTAGTTGCTGCCACCTAGATAATGCAACTTCTTAATCTAAAGTAAGATATAAACAAGGCGAACTATTTATAAAAATGTATTCAAAAACTAACGAAGTTGTTCCTAAGTTTTCCATTTTGCAATATAGTTTCCACTTTAAGAAAGGCTTCTGAATTGCGTATGGGCAGCTTTCCAAATACTTACATCATTAAGATTAGTAGTTTCGTTGTCAATTGGCACTTCTTTTGATACTTCCAATAGTAGTTTCAGTAACATTCTATTATGCTCTAAGCATCTTAAAATTTCATTTAATTTCTCTTCATGGTCTTGTAGAATTTTTTTTGTTTCACCATATACATAACTATTTGTTTAGTCCCAGTAAACGCAAATATGTAATAGCTACATAATATACACATAACCGAAAAATAAGTATATATAATAATTTGTAATATTTATATGTGAAATTATGTAGCATCTACAGCTAAATGTCAGCTACATTGATGATGTACTGATTATGTAAAAATTATATAATTTCTTATATATAAATTATGTAAAACTTATATAATTAATCGTTTATAATTATATACCCAGTTACTTGGATATTACGTACCATTTACGTAATATTTTTACATAGAATCTGAATAGAAATTACATAAAATAGTATGTTACGCAATTAACATGTAATGACAGCCGATATTAAAACACACGAGTGGGAGTATTAAGATGAGCCGCAGATGAATTCCTTAATATCAGACGAGTGTCTTAATAGCCATATTACATGCGAATTACATACACTATTTTTCTGCGACCAGCAATAACATTTAATAAAGCACAGTTTCATAATTTCCTATAATTACATTTAACAAAGTGTCAATCGTCAGAATTTAAAATTTTCGTATTGGTTATGAATAGGTTTATTCAAGGCACTATGATGTTTGAAGATTTCAATTGCTTATCAACTTAACCTGTATCTTAACGATTTTCATTAAAAACATATTTCAAACCTCTAATAAATCAATTATTAAATATAAGAGTAGATCGATCTTATTTTGTTTATTCTTTGTCCGTATCTATTTTAATTTCATTTTTTTAAAGTATTGATACGTTTACTCAATAAATATAAGTTGATCGTTCCTTTACTTTTAAATGAAATGATTCGATTAGAAAAACAAAACATATATTTTTAATTCAAAATAAATTTACAAAAATACCTATATATTTATTGCACTTGGCTCTTCTTCTCCTCCCGAATGCATCTATTCTTCGCTAATCTAAACCACTCGCTCCCTTGCACATCAAAATCCTTCTCTTTTATATCTTTATAGGTTACCAAAATAACTCCTGTAAAGAATATTCTCTTATATAAATTTTAAGGAATTCGGATCATAGTTGTAGTTGACACTTAATTACTTTTTACCGCGATAACAATACGTCCATTGTCACATTTTTTATAAATACGAATTTAGATTGCGTGATAAAAGTGAAAGGAATTAAAATCAGAAAAATAATGTTTGTTAAATATACCAATATACTTTTATAATATTCATTGCGACTAGGTCACAGACCCGAATGTTATTCCTTTGTCCTAACCACGAACACTTTAATGCCAATTGATTAGAAAATACTTTTTAAGATTCTAGTAGTATTATCTTTGGCACTCTTTCCCCAATTGAAAGTATATAGTGCTTCTAAAACATATTATGATGAAACTGAAATAATTCTTTATTACTTACAAAGGCAACACTGATGCTCTTATTATCGTCGAGCAACTTATCAAAATTCTAAGACTGTCTTCGTCCACTAATGGAAGCATGCTAGACAATAGCACAGTCTCCTCACTTGTAACGTCAATCTCAATCACTTTGTTTTGTTCTAATTGCTTCAGTCTTGCATCGATACTTTTTTCTATTAATAGGATGTTCTGCGTCAATTGCAGAAGACTATCAAGTTTTTTTGACATCAACTCTAACGAACCTAAAACGAATTAAAAATTAGTCCTAACTAAGAGTGAAGAAAGTAGAAAGTACCTGTTTGATCTGTAGTAGTTAGTTGTTGGTACGGTGCAATGTCCTCTGACATACAAAAATAATCAGTACAATACAATCAATTTCAATAATATAGTATTTTACCTTTATCAGTGCCTGCCCTTTCTTTAGATGCATTTATCCGTTGGTTCTTCTCTGACTTACTATGTGGCAAGTTTTCTTCTGCAATAAGAGTATTTTAAAATGCAATTAAATTATAAGTAGATAAATACCTGGTAGTCCAGTGACATTAACTTGAGTTTCGGTTAAGTTTTTTCTGTTAAAGCCGAGTTTTCTGCCAACAAGAAAATTCGAAATGTATTTTCCCAGATAAGCAAAAAGCACATAAATTACCTTTATGTTTTCCTTTTGTTTGTCACTTGTAGTGCGTAAATTACAAGTTTTATCTTGTTTCTTGACATTTTGGATATTACTTGTAAATGACTCAATATTTGGTGAAGGATCAGAATCTATTGTTAACAAATTATATGCAACACATTTTAGACGTAAAAAGAATTTTATTACCTGAACTTTCTCTTTCGCTACTGGAGCTTACTGTTGAGAAATGAACTCTTCGACCACGACCTAGGCTTTCATCCTCTGTAGTTGTGTAGGTGTAGTCTTCAGCTTTCTTACGTGCTTTTGCAATGAGGCTGTAAATGGAGTTTTCGTAATAAAAGCCAAATGAATGTCATAAATTCTTACAGCAGTAACTTTCAACTTGGACATCAAATATTGACCAAGAAGATTTTGGACTTATCCCTTTTCTCATAAAATATGGCGCTTGTTTTGAATTAGGTGGCCAAAAGCATTTTGTATTGTGGTCTGTAAGCCACCCAGCTGGAATTTCAGAAAATGAATTATCCTGCAAAAATTTCACCACTGCAAATTGAAAAGCATCAGGTATCTCCCTAAAAAAAATATTAAACTTACTGAAATATTCGAAGAATTATAGTTAGTAATATATAAATATGAAAAGTACTGCAAACGAATTTACATCACTATTATATCTTTTATCACAAAATTCGATATTTAAAAAAATCACTATTTATTCAGTTTTAGCATGTATTAACGGTACAATTAAGAAAACACTTTGTTCTACAATTAAAGATAAACATTTTGACTGTATTTCATATGGTTCAATTTCTATTAAAGTTTCACAACTGTCTCTGTTCTTCAAAACAATATTAAAATTAATAGAGCTGCAAGGTTGATCAAAATAAGGCTGTAAACCATTAAATATGTTTATCTTTATATATGTTATGCCGTTTCTAATGTAAATATCCATAATTTTTCCAAATCTATTATCCTTTAATAAGCAAATATTTTCATAGACTTTTAAATATAAACTAAACTTATGAAACTGTAACCCTACTATTTGATCCTTTTTTCGTATTATATTAGGGGGATGAGTGAAATACCTTCTCTTCAGGTGCAAAATTATTTACTTCCATGATACGGTTACAAATTTGCTCCAAAGGTTTTCGACTGGATTTTAATTGTTTCTTTATACGAGACATTTGATTTTCATACTTGAAGGCACTAAACGTCAAGAGGTCCAAAGCGTTTTGTTTCATCACATAGATGTATAAGATTATGGATATTATATGAAATATACTGTACTCCATAATACTTTTCGAATTTTTGTACAAAATATGTAAGTAAACTTTTAGCATATTCATTGAATTTCATGCAATAATTTTCATCAGCAATAATCCTAATTGACACACTTAGGCATAAAAATGTATATACAGTTTTTTGGTAATATATTTTTAAAACCACCTGTCCCGTGTACAATAAAAATTGGCGAAATTCTGTGGCTTTCCATCGCTCATAATCTAGCAAACTTCTTGGGTCTCGTGCAAAATCATTTGAGATGCAACGTTTTAATAATAATAATTTGTCATTTGCCAAAGACACATCAGCAGCTTTTAACCTGATATTCATTTTCCATTTATCCAAAACGATAGTAACCGTTTCATTACGCCTAAACATACCAAATGCATGTAATCCAATGCAAAACTGTTTACCATTCCAATACCTAATGATTCTAAAATAGAATCCCCACGATGATGTTCAGGTTGTTGTCTATTTTGAAAGAGAAATCTGTTCGTAAAGTACATTTCAATTCAGGAAATGCAACCCTGTTTTCAATAAACTCTCCCTCAGTAATACATTTTGGCAACCAAAATATCCATTGTGACTTTTTGTACAAGTAACGAAGGCTTTAGCTGGAGCATCGCATATGAATGCACGAATAGCTATCGAAATTAAGTTGCCATTAATGTTAATTCCCCCATTTTGATTTATTTGTTTTATTTCATTGACAAATGCACTTAAAAATTCATTAGCATCATTGGGTTTTTTATGTTCATGATAAATACCAATAATAAATGGCTCGGTGTAATATGGTGGTAACACTATGGAACCCATTATTGGCCAAAACTGACTGCCCGAGCTTTTGTTAACGGTAACCCATCTATATTTATGTCAATTTGTACATTAATCGGCAACTCAAAAGGAAAATATCTACTAATGCTAGCTTTGAGTCCAAATTCAATGCCAAAATGACAATATTGACCAAATTTTAAATCAATGATGTTGCACATTGAATTTCTTGGAGTTTTCATCAATGAACGAGAATCATTAGGTAAATCAGTGTGTCCGTAACGCTTTAACAATCTAAGTAAATCATTTACAAATGTTCGAGGCACATTATATTTTAATATTAATTGTGCTAATTCTGTTTTAAAATCAAATTTATTTTTAGTCTCACCAATAATTTCACTTATAACTGGAGTTTCACTTGGCAAATTATCAAGCAAAATTAACATCGTTAATATCAACATGGGCTATAAAATTACAAAAGGATTTTCTTCATTATTTTCACAGTCTTCAACCTCATTCTGATAGAGAAACAACGGCTCTTGATCACATAATTCCACATTGTTTAATGTTGTCGAAGCAACTTGAGACTGAGGAATATTATCCAACAGCTTTAACTCTTGCAATAATATCCTTCTCTTTTGTCGAACCGAGAGTTCAGAATATGATTTCTGTTTCCTTACACTCATCTTTACATCAGTGCACAACAACGTATATTTTACAATCAGTACAAAATTAAAAATACAGTTTCAAGGCAAAAAGAAATAGATCAATTACTTACATTTCTGTTGAAGCAAAGCACGTGTACGCAACACATAGGTTAATAATTAACAGCGAGGGAAACACTTTGACCAAATCATTGAACTATAACCACACTTTGTCACTTTTCATTTTGGTTACTTGTTACCAACCTTTACAGAATTCCAATCAGAATTTAATGAAACCAATGTAGCCAACAAGAAAAATAAAAAACGGCAGGTGGTGACCAACCAAGTGAAAAACACAATCTAACTACATATAAAATTACATAAAAATTACATGTTTTTTATTATGTATTCAATATGTAATTTATTGTACGTTTATGTATTTTTGTATATAATTTATATGTAACATAATTATGTAAACTATTTTCTTTAAATATTATCCAAAATTTATATAGCGTTTATATGTTGCGTTTACTGGGGTAGTTTCTAAAAAAAAATATTTTGTTCATTGAAAATTGGCAGAACATTTGAATGTCGATCTCTAGTTTGTTTTTCTTAATATTAGTGTTTTTATTGCAATAGTTAATTAAGACATCATTATTTATCGAAACATATCTATTAATAACTTCAATAAAATTTCATACATTCATCGCTGCAATATCCTTCACATTTTATTCATTTGGCTCTAAATATTAAAAACAAAAAATTTAAACATACATGTAAAATCAAATGATTTAATTAATAAAAGATTAAATACCTGCAGTTGTATAAAGATTCTTGACTATCTTATTCCTAGGCACTGTAGGTGGTGAAGGTACAATTAAATCTATTTCCTCGCGTTCACTATCTTCAGAATCGGTATAGGGAAAAATGGCCCAGCAAACAAACTGCCGACATAATGACGTCATATTTTCGTGACTTTTGTGACCAAATTACGTCAGAAATCACGTCGCAAAGACGTATTAATAACGGCCTAATGTCACATCCCAAAGACGTCACGAAAGCTACGTTTCAATAACGTCACGATGTAGATGTTTCATTGACGTCATTTCGTGACGTAAACTTTCGTACCTACTTGGTTATTTTATACATCTACACGTCCCATAAAATAAAAAACTTTAAAAATAAGCACTATATAATATTATAGTGTATAAGGATTATAACTATACAATTTTAAATTCTAAAACACGTTGTACATTATTGCATTAGATAAGTTTATATAGGTACCTTAGGTAAAAAAACAATAAGCTATACAGGTAATATATTACAAAGTAAATGTATGAAGGATTGGTAATGACACCCAATGATCTTGATTAATTTTGCAAAGCAAAACAACACACTTTGCTAGAAATCAGTAATAGGCCATTGTTGAAATGCATTAGCTAAATTAGACAATAAATATATTGCAAGTCTCTTGAAATCAAGAGGATAGTGTAAAACGACTCGTACATATTAAATTGCAGTCCCACAATGAAAATACTGTTTGGAGCACTAACAATAATATTATAAATTTCAATGACTTGGAAATTTTTCAGTAAACAGTACGAATCTCTGCAACAGACGATGCCTTTATACTAAAAAGCAAACTTCTTAACTGCAATTTCTTAAATTGTCTACAACTATTGTTAAATATAGGACCAGAACTTCTATAGTAATCTCATCTCATCTCATCACATGTTGGAATGTCACCTAAATATTGATCTTCCCTTAAACAGTTTGCTACTTCACGCAACGGATTCACAGTCGATCTGATTAATTGTTTAAGTTTTCCTAAGTAATTTTCAAACGAAAATGCTGAAAAGTTATCCAAAACGCCATACTTGGCAACGTCATTGCTAAGGTGAATTAGCGAATGTATGTTGTATATTAGGAAACTAGCACCATATATAGCTTCACAATGGGAAACAAATGTATCTAACATTGTAGCTGTATAATTGCAACCAAAATCTGAAATGTGCTTTTCTGAAAGTAATATAGTAATGGCAGCATGAAAATGCTCATACAATGCAAGAGAAATGTGTTTTTTAATGCAATAGGGCCTACATAAATGAGGAATGTTCGAAATGCTTTCCATCTAGATAACTGGGATAATTCACGTGGTTTTCTGTTAAATTCAATTGGCATAAATTTCTTGAAGGAAAGTAAATCGTTGGAAATATCAGATACTTTACGGCTTGCAAGTCTTACACGTAAAGGTCCACCTGTCCATATCATTAATAATTTTCGCATTACTACAATGCATATGGAATGCATATAATCAAGGGGAATTGGAAAACCATACTAATCGGAATAGAAGTTAATGGTAAGAATACCGCCAATTTTAATAGATTTTCTGATAAATAATTTTAACAACTTAAAATATAGAAAATTTTACACAGGAAAATCCGTAACACCGCCGATTGCCGCTATCATTTGGTACATGCTGGGCGATAAAGTTAACGACAAACAAAATTCCGTTTGACGTCACGACGTGATAGGTACAGGGTATAAAAGCGCGAATCCCCTGATCGCGGAACAACTCCGTCCGGTGTATGGTTGTGAGAACAACATACGCACGAACATTTTCCGCCGTCACTCAAAAAAAGAACCGTGTTGATTTTCATTTATTTTTTCGAATTCCTTTTTATTTTTATTATCCGTTCATTTTTAGTTTCGTTTGATTTTTCTTTCTTTTATTCCGCCGTGTCAGCCGACGTGAACGTAGGGGTTCCACCCCAGCGGGATCTCAGCTAAAACAATACCGTGAAGTATCAGAGTTGTATTTTCCCCTTACCTGCAAACCGATCATAGAGTGTAGAGAACGTAGAGAGTTGTCTTTCAGCGAAATCTACACACTCCAACCCCGCTTGATCTGAGTACGTAGAGTTAACATTCAGCGAAAAAGGATCAAAACCTCACACTGCCCCAAAAGGCAACTGGAACGTAGAGTACCTATTCTGCGGGAAAGTTGGAAACCATCCTCGCAGCTAAAACGTGGAGAGTATTTTTCCGCGAGACAACTGCGTCCCGTAGTTCAGTTGCCAGTACGTGGGGTGCCCATCCCGCGGACCGCCGCTGCATTCCTTTAAAACCACAAATAAAAATTCCGTATGCAATTCGCTATAAAACTCACCGAGCTACCGTAATTATATTTGTTCACAATTAAACCGTCATTTGCCCACTAGGGATTAACGACAACGCGTGTGAATACCTGTAATAATTGTTCCCTGCCGATCATCGTACGATTGTAATAAATAAAAAAATATTTTATTTTTTTAAAAAGCGTTTGTGTTACCTACAATCATTTAAAGAAATTATTGATGTTAAACCCAAATATACTTTCATATTTACCCGTTCATTAATTTCTCCGTAGTTCACTAAATTAATAAAATAAGCCGAACGAGGTAATCTGTTTATTACAGCGCCCGCCATATTGTCGTCTACACTCAAGTAGGGACCGATTGTGAAACCGAGGCCACGCCGAACGGCAACACAACGTCGCTTAAGCCCGAGTCAGAAACCAACAACCCCGACTTCTGGCAGCACCTATCGTTCAGCGACGAACCGTCGCTACTGTTAGGCCGCATTCAACTAGAGACAAAACTGTTTATTTATTTAAATTAATTTTAAATTTATTTTGTAGTTGGAACAATAAATTTTTATACCAAATAGGCGAACCTAATTTCTCCGACAAAGAGCTACCCGAGCCGACAGTGTTACAAATTGGCGCTTCACGAGCAGGGACCCGGAACTCAAGACCGTATTAATTAACCGTTTGCTTTCAGTACTAATTGTATTTTCAGGAATAACATTGCTGATCCGTTTCGTCCTTTTGAAGGACTGGCGCTCGAGTATACAAAACCGCAAACATGCCGACTACTCCAGAAGAGGAACAACCACCAACAGACGTCCGAGTTAGTTGGGTGTACAGTCTGAAGAAACCCGAATTGATTAACGAAATGGGCAAATTTCACTTGGACACCGAAGGAAATGTGGAAGTGTTAAGAGGCCGATTTATAAATTACCTTCGCACCGGAGAAGGAACCGCTGCAGAAACCAGCATTAGTAACCCATCCAAACCCGAAGCAACACCGATACCCGCTGCCGCAAGAACATGCGAGATCGTTCGCAAATGGGGTGTGCGTTTTGACGGCAAAAGTGATCCGCTTTCGTTCTTAGAAAGAATAGCCGAACTTCAAGAATGCTATGAGCTAACCGCTGACCACCTACTCAAAGCATTACCTGAGTTATTGAAAGACGACACCCTACTCTGGTACAGAAATAACAAAAATTTTTGGAATACTTGGGATCAATTTTTGGTGAGTTTTCGTACGCAATTTTTATTACCTCGATACAACTTCAAGATAGAAGAAGAAATCCGCAACCGTTTGCAGAAACCGCAGGAGAAAGCTAGTGCTTTCGCTACCGCCATTCTGACGCTCATGAGGAGACATGGAGGCATAAGTACAGAAAGTCAATTAGAACGCATCTATGAAAATTTGAAACCGGAATACAAATACTATATCCGCCGACGAGATTTCACTGACCTAACCGAGTTGTTAGAAATGGCCGCACAATTTGAAACACTTCCACCGCTACATAAACCACCGACACCGAGTAAGATACGTTTCGCCGAACCGATCACTATACCGACCGAGCAAACGGAAGTTGGAGCTGTAAGCAACCTCGGCGTGAAACGACCGCCGTCACCGGTTCACCTCGCAACATCAAGGAAGTTAAATGCTGGAGATGTGGCCAGGATGGACACTTCAGAAGTGAATGCAAAGGGACGTTTCGAGCGTTCTGTTCTAGATGTGGACGTAACGGGATACTCTCTCGTGATTGTTCGTGTGGACGCGTCCAGGGAAACTCCGCAAGCCAACACGAGCAGTAAGGCGGCTCGTGTCACCAATGGCATTCGCCTCTGTATTACGTCACGACTCTGATGAATGGAAAAATTGGTTGTTTAAGGTTCAACAGACGTGCCGTCCGCCGCAATTACCATCATTTCCTGCAGCCGCCATTGATGACCGTTTGTTTATAGATATCCAAGTATATGGGAAAAGGTTTTCCACTCTAGTGGACACTGGCGCTGCAAAAACGTATATTGGAAACGCCATCCGAAGCCTCTTGGCTAGAAACGAAGTCAGACCAGATAACCACCACTCAGAAGAAGTACGACTCCCGACGGATCCGCCACCCGTACAAAAGGCATATTTTCTTTTCCCGTTCAAGCAAATAATCGACAACTTGAAATTACAGCGTATTATTTGCCAAATTTAACAACTGATATGATTTTAGGTTTAGATTTTTACAAAATCAACAAGCTGTCCTAGATTTGAAACAAAACCACTTAGTATTTGGCGGCGAAGAAATAAATTTGTCTCCAAGATACAATCCTGGGATCGCTGGCATCCAAAGCCCCGAAAAGATCAGATGGCCCGACTGCAGACGTTTCTAGAACAGGAACTGCCGAAATTTAAGGACTCTCCCGGATTAACTCACCTAATAACTCACGAGGTCAAGTTGAAATCAGACGTAGAGCCCCGAAAACAACGCTACTATCCTCGCAATCCCGCGATGCAACAAGTCATTAGCACTGAAGTTGACCAGATGCTGGCTGACGGCGTCATAGAAGAATCTCACAGCCCGTGGTCGTCACCCGTAGTCCTGGTGAAGAAGCCGTCCGGAGAACACCGGTTTTGTGTGGATTACCGCCAAGTTAATGAGGCCAGCATCAAGGACGCATACCCAATTCCGTTCATCCAAGGAATTTTAGATAAACTGAGAGCTGCCCGCTTCATTAGTACCCTGGACTTAAAACGGGGGTACTGGCAGGTTCCGCTTTCCGAAGCAAGCCGCCCCATAACCGCTTTCACGGCTCCCGGTAAAGGACTTTACCAATTTAAGGTCATGCCGTTTGGTCTACACTCCGCTCCGGCGACGTTCCAACGCCTCCTAGACCAAATTATTGGTCCCGAGTTAGACGAGCGGGCTTTCGTATACCTAGATGATATCATCATAATTGGTAAAACATTTGAAGAACACATCCATAACTTACAAGAAGTATTCAACCGTCTCCGTCAAGCCGGGTTACAGCTAAACCCGGAAAAATGTGTTTTCTGCGTCCCGGAATTAAAATATCTGGGACATCTAGTATCCGAACAAGGAATACAGCCAGACCCGGAAAAAGTGGAAGCGATTGAACAAATGGAACCTCCCAAAATGTCCGACAGCTTCGTCGATTCCTGGGGATGGCCTCCTGGTATCGTAAGTTTATTCCACAATTTTCGCAGGTTACACATCCGCTTACTAACCTTCTGAAAAGAATCAAAAGTATGTTTGGTCTAACCAAGAAGATACTGCATTCCGAAAATTAAAAGATGCGCTTACCTCGGCTCCAATTTTGACCTGTCCGGATTTTACAGTGCCGTTCGTTTTACAAACAGACGCCAGCACCACCGGACTAGGGGCTGTCCTTACACAGGTACAAGAGGGACAAGAAAAGGTAATAGCATATATTAGTCGCTCACTGAACACTGCCGAAAGAAATTATTCGGCCATTGAACTTGAATGCCTCGCTGTGGTCTGGAGCGTCTGCAAGTTAAAAGGATATTTAGAAGGTTACCATTTCACCGTCATTAGTGATCACCGCAGCCTAAAATGGCTGCGGACTATGGAGAAGCCGACCGCTCGACTAGCAAGATGGATATTAGAACTACAACAGTACGATTTTGAGGTCGTATATCGTAAAGGAGCCCTTAATTATGTAGCTGACGCCCTTTCTCGGCGCTATGAAGGAACTGCCCTGGCCGCCAATCTTGCACCCTTGACAAACTCCGATGGTCTTGGTACCTGTACCTGGCTAGACCGTCTTCGTGCCCGGATAATTGAGAACCCCGAGGCATACCCCGATTATAAGGTGTCTGGAACAGATGTCCACCGTTCTTTTCCGGATTCGTCCCCGTCACCGCTGAAGGTCTCCGTAATCCGTGGAGGCTGTGTGTACCGAAGAACCTCAGAGGCAAGGTGTTAAAGGAATGCCACGGCGTCCCGGAAGCCGGCCATCTCGGAGTGGCGAAAACCATTTCGAGGATCTTTCAGAAATATTATTGGCCTGGAATTACTCGAGATGTTCTTCGATACGTAAGAAAATGTCCTTCATGCCTCAGTTATAAACATTCAACCCAGAAACCCGCCGGAGAAATGTACTTTAGGAAAGTGAATCACCCGGGTGAAGTCGTCAGTTCCGACCTGATTGGACCGTTCCCGCGTTCCTTGAAAGGTAACCGTTATATATTGGTTTTCCAGGACCGTTTCACAAAGTGGGTAGAGATCAAGCCCTTACGTACCGCCACCGCTCAGCACTTGAGGCAGGCCTTGAGAGAAAATGTGATTTTTCGGTTTGGGTCGCCAAAGTTTCTAATCACCGACAACGGCCCGCAATATACTAGTAAAATATTTTTAGACACTTTAAACGAATATGGCATTACGCACCGTCCGACGCCACCGTACACACCCCAGGCCAATCCCGTTGAAAGAACAAATAAAGTGATTGGAACCATGGTTGCTCAGTTCACCACCGAAGACCACCGCCATTGGGACATCCACCTTCCTGAAATTGCGTTTGCAATTAACTCGGTAGAGCATCGGTCCACCGGATTCACGCCGGCCATGTTAACTCTGGGTCGAGAGCTGACCGCCCCGAATGCGTTATACCGCCCACCGTCCGACGAATCCGTTGACCCGCTCCAGCCTACCGAACGTTTCCAACAGGTAAGTCGCGTAGAGAGGCTCCAACAACTAGCCCGAGAGAACTTAGTCACCGCTTTCGAAGATCAACGCCATTTTACAACCTCCGCCGCCGGAAGTGGGTGCCTCAGAAAGGAGACCTCGTCTACAAGAAAGAAATCTCCCTCTCGGATGCGTCCAAGGGAATTATGGCAAAGTTAAACCCTAAGTACAGCGGTCCGTTCATCATACATAGGGTGCATTCTCCCGTCGTTGTCGAAATTCAAACGCCCCACTCACGGAAGAAAAGTCAACGAGTCCACGTAAAAGATTTGAAAGTGGTGGGAGACAACGTGTCCAATACCAGGCTGACTGAAGAAGAAGGGACTGGGGCAAGGATATATAATAAAGAGACCCACGATGAGGATGCACTTGAACATCAAATGGCATCTCTAGTACCCACCACCATCCAGAGCAGCCGAACCGAAGAAGAGCTGGCTTCGCTGTTCAGCCGCCTATTCAACTCTCCGTCCATTCCGCCGCATATCCATTGTCGACAAGTGTCCCCAAAAACTTCTCCAATGGAAGGGCTACCAATTACACCGAGGACGCCTGAACACCTCCGAGTTCAGCAAGAACCACCTGTCGCCGTGGACCTTTACTTTCAGCCAGACCCTATACCGAAGAAGAAGAGAACCTACACAACTGCCCGGACCATGAAAAGGCAGAAGCGGACCGTCCGGATCCGAGACCCCACTGGGAAACGAATTCGTATAATACGACAGCAAGCGGTACAACTGGGACTCGTCGCACCAACCCCTGGTCTCAGTATTCCCGAAGGGAGGGACATGTGTAAGAATACCGCCAATTTTAATAGATTTTCTGATAAATAATTTTAACAACTTAAAATATAGAAAATTTTACACAGGAAAATCCGTAACACCGCCGATTGCCGCTATCATTTGGTACATGCTGGGCGATAAAGTTAACGACAAACAAAATTCCGTTTGACGTCACGACGTGATAGGTACAGGGTATAAAAGCGCGAATCCCCTGATCGCGGAACAACTCCGTCCGGTGTATGGTTGTGAGAACAACATACGAAACATTTTCCGCCGACGCTCAAAAAAGAACCGTGTTGATTTTCATTTATTTTTTCGAATTCCTTTTTATTTTTATTATCCGTTCATTTTTAGTTTCGTTTGATTTTTCTTTCTTTTATTCCGCCGTGTCAGCCGACGTGAACGTAGGGGTTCCACCCCAGCGGGATCTCAGCTAAAACAATACCGTGAAGTATCAGAGTTGTATTTTCCCCTTACCTGCAAACCGATCATAGAGTGTAGAGAACGTAGAGAGTTGTCTTTCAGCGAAATCTACACACTCCAACCCCGCTTGATCTGAGTACGTAGAGTTAACATTCAGCGAAAAAGGATCAAAACCTCACACTGCCCCAAAAGGCAACTGGAACGTAGAGTACCTATTCTGCGGGAAAGTTGGAAACCATCCTCGCAGCTAAAACGTGGAGAGTATTTTTCCGCGAGACAACTGCGTCCCGTAGTTCAGTTGCCAGTACGTGGGTGCCCATCCCGCGGACCGCCGCTGCATTCCTTTAAAACCACAAATAAAAATTCCGTATGCAATTCGCTATAAAACTCACCGAGCTACCGTAATTATATTTGTTCACAATTAAACCGTCATTTGCCCGCTAGGGATTAACGACAACGCGTGTGAATACCTGTAATAATTGTTCCCTGCCGATCATCGTACGATTGTAATAAAATAAAACTTCTTTTTTAACATTTTTTTATAAAAAAAAAAAAAAAAAGCGTTTGTGTTACCTACAATCATTTAAAGAAATTATTGATGTTAAACCCAAATATACTTTCATATTTACCCGTTCATTAATTTCTCCGTAGTTCACTAAATTAATAAAATAAGCCGAACGAGGTAATCTGTTTATTACAGCGCCCGCCATATTGTCGTCTACACTCAAGTAGGGACCGATTGTGAAACCGAGGCCACGCCGAACGGCAACACAACGTCGCTTAAGCCCGAGTCAGAAACCAACAACCCCGACTTCTGGCAGCACCTATCGTTCAGCGACGAACCGTCGCTACTGTTAGGCCGCATTCAACTAGAGACAAAACTGTTTATTTATTTAAATTAATTTTAAATTTATTTTGTAGTTAGAACAATAAATTTTTATACCAAATAGGCGAACCTAATTTCTCCGACAAAGAGCTACCCGAGCCGACAGTGTTACAATGGTGACACGTCCAAATGATGGTCTTCATCAGTTTGATTAGCAAAAGATTGATCGTTTCTAAAATGCTGTCAGTCGATTTCAAAATTACAACGGCCTTCAACATATTCCCATAAACTTCGCATTTTTCACATGATGCATACCATTACGCGGCTTGATGCGTTTTAAATATGCACGAGTTGGCGCATCGCAAACAAATGAATGAATTTTTATATAATAATTTTGCCCTTTATAAACAAATCCATTTTGAATCAAAACACTAACCTCATTTAAGAATTCCTGCAAATAATCTGCAAGTGGTTTAGGTTTACTAGTGCCACAAAATAATCCAACAGTAAAGGGAGGACTACGAAGATTTTTCAACTGACCCAAATGGCCACAGTTGTAAATTACTACTATGATATATTGGAATTCCGTCTACATTAAAACAAAGAGTCAAACAATTGTCTGAGATATATGCGTTTTTATCAAGAATTGCAATTATAGACTTTTCCAATCCAATATGAATGTAATCACCAGTAATTAATTTTCTAGTTGTTAACGTTCGAGGAGTTCTCAATAAAATCCTACAATCCAATGGCAATTCTGAATGATAGTTGACTAAAATATGTAACAAACTGGTTACAGAAGAATGTGAAACTTTTGTAGTGATTGTCCATTCTCGTAATTTAGAAGTTAAACATCTTAAACTACCAATATGATTATTTGACGAGCTTTCGTTTAAAGTTACCGAATCGTCGTCAGAATCGGTAGAAGACTGAGTATTTATATGATTTTCTAAACAAACAGTTTCTTTTACATCAGTGGCCTCTGATATTGATAGGTTGAGATTTGCTTCCGCAGAATTTGAAGATAATTGGGTGTCACTTACATTAGAATTGATTATAGAATTTGGTATTAACAACTGTTTATGTCTTTGGACTCTATAAAACTATCTCCTACTTACTGAAATTTTTTCTCTCTTCTCGTCTCCATGATTAATTACCTTTAGTTTCTGCCTTTAGACGTTGTGGCGAGTGCTTTAACCACACTTTAATGGTGTCTTGAATATCCTTTTCAGTAGCATCTGGATGCAGGGAATATTTTGCAGCACCTGTAAATTTTGAAGCTTTAAAATAAACCAGCATACATTTTTCAAGACTTACGTAGTACAACTTCGCTTAACTTCAGATTACAAAAAGCTTGCTTATCTATCTTGCCAAAAAAAAATTTGATGCAACTCGATTTGTCAAACATCGTCGTAAAATATTATTAACTTTTGATGAAAGGTAGTTACCGCCCAGAGTTGCTAAATAAGATGCCTGGAATCAATGATATCAGAATTAACCTTTGTTTACTCTCAGACTACTTGCATTACCACAGCGTTTATGTTTTCATCAATTATTAAATATTGCTCGAGCTCTCTCAAATCTTCCAAGCTGCTAACAGGAAATTCAATAGGAATGTCATCAGGTAAAACGGCGTTTGTAGAGATGACTGTTTTTCTTCAAAAGTT
Organism: Abscondita cerata; assembly: GCA_030710515.1. Classification (NCBI taxonomy): domain Eukaryota; kingdom Metazoa; phylum Arthropoda; class Insecta; order Coleoptera; family Lampyridae; genus Abscondita; species Abscondita cerata. Next base: position 89,080 of record JALBCR010002686.1, read on the forward strand.
TAAGAATTTCTTTGTTCTGCTCTTTAATTTGGGCAAGTAAAGTAAGTATGGGTTCTAAAACAGTTAGAATAGATGCAGTCAAAAGTTTTAATCCAATTTCTATGCTAGATTACCATTAGTTGGAAAGTGACGTTTAACAGTTGAGATTGGTGAAGCTTGGAACACCCCATGAGCTGCTAAAAATTAAATTAATTTAAAAATTAAATTGAACATAAATACGATTTTGAGAAAATATAATACTCAGTAGAAATGGAATATTGTGTTACTAGTAACAAAATTAATGTGACATTAATGAACTCAAAGTTTTTAGAAACGAGAATAATTAATAGTAGTTTTTGATGAATTCTTGTGTAAATGACCCAATTTTAACAAGAAAAACTTAAAAATGACATTGTTTAGTTCGACACTTTGGCCCTTAAAAGCTCAAAATTGATTAAAATAAAAAAGTAGACATTCCATTATTACATAGCAATTCCCGGCTTATCGCCTCAGTTGCAAATCTTGGGCTTAACACAAAAAAGTGCGTTCTACTCTAGTAATATAATGTATTATTAATGTACCTACCATTTGATGAAGCAGTAATTGACTCAATGTATGCCTTGACAAAGAAGCTGTAGGTGGTGCATCTGGTGTCTGCGACGGGACAGCAGCTAAATTTGATGAACAAATGTTACTTAATATATGTCTTGGGGTAGAAGCAGATGCTATCTGTGATCGTGAGGCAGCTGTAAAGTCAATGAGAATATGCATTCAAGACAACAAATTTTTTAAATAAATATTTACCTGAAATATTCGGTTCAAAGTGACTTAGTTCCTTTGAAAGTATGTTAGGTATTGTAGGGGGTCTAGGAATAGAACTTTCATCTATAACTGAATTTTATTCATCGCTGCTTTCAAATTCGAAACGACGAGGAGGTCCACAATGCCGTCTTTTTCTTGTTTCTGCTTCAGTTTCTGTGTCTGTCATATCTAAGGTTACTTTACATAGTCATCTAAAAATGTAATCATAATTATTTGCATTGAAAATGTAAAACTTTTCACTTACCGCAAGAAAAGTAAATTCGTGATATACTATACATTTGTCATGTATCTTCATCAGGAACTTCAGACTTTCTCAGGGCTCTATTAAATCGTTCCTAATTCTTATACGGGGGCCAGTACACTTCAGTTTTTCTCGGTGTCAACTAGTGACTATTGACTACAGCAATACTTCCACTACCACCACCACTATCATCAGTAGCTTTGAACTCTATTTCTACAAACATGATTTTAAGCAGCTACTAAATATGTACACCTACAGAAACAATATAGCATCATTGATACACTGATATTAACGGTAAATGATGGGTGATCGCCTTTAAACACGTGTAATATAAATTATGAAAACAATGTTTCGATACGATGTCACATATCCTTATCAAGTGTACAATAATAATCAAATGTTGCTATATGATTTCGTTCTTGAATGTGTTGTAGGAACACTTAGATGTGGTTGCTTGAAGAACTATAGCATCATATCGAAACGTTGTGCTATATTACATATGTTTAAACCCAAAAGTCTTTTATTACAATGTTAGCACATGTAACTGGAAATAAGATGAGGGTCACACCAGCGCACATTAAATTTTGATAACACACTATGCCGCCTCTATCACACCTCTATCACAGAAAAATAATCACTCTATCTTGCAATCTTCCAAGTTATGTTATTCAAGCCGTTAGTTTTAAAACGGCGGTAATTCAAATAAGCTCAATTTCAATGTATTTATATATGATAAATATACTATAAGCCTTGTTTAAGGTATAAGTATGCCTACATATATGCGTTACAATTAATATTTATAAACCAATTTCTAACAAAATTTTCAAATTAATGAGACAATATACAGGGAGTAACATAACTTGAAATAATTTAAGATGATTTACTTTATTTTAATTTAAAAAATTTTTACACCAAACACCTCTATATCTTAGCAAAAAAAGCCAAATAGACCAAAGTCAAAAACAAAACAGCAATACGTAACTTCC
>JALBCR010002687.1:0-59931 GCA_030710515.1 Abscondita cerata
AAAATTATAGAGGTTTAAGAAGAAAAAAGGTAGAATAAAAGAGAAAAATGGAAGTGGGGAGAGGAAAGATAGAGATGGTAGACAAGTATAAATACCTAGGGTGTATGGTGAGGTACGACAACAAGGACGAAGACCAGATTAAGGAACCAGAGAAAAAGAAAATAAAATAATTAAGGAAGTATGGGGTATAGGCGAAAGAATATTTGTAAAAGATTTGGAGAAAAGAAAATGGATATTTGAGAGAATAGTAAAAGGTGTGTGTGTTGATGTACGGAGCAGAGGTGTGGGGATGAAGAGAATGGGTGAAACTGGAGAAGATACAGGAAAGGTATTGGAAGTGGACACTAGGTTTGGAGAAGGAAACACCAGGTTATATAGTCGAAGAAGAATGTAAACTGGAAAAAATAAGGATACAGATAGGAAAAAGGGCAATACGGTATACATTTAATTTTTAATTCCTATTTTGGATATTCTGGCCTTTAGTTTTTTTTTTATGCAACGTAATTTTGCTTTTAACTTCTTTACACTTAACTGTTAACTGTATTCTCGGTTTTGGTGAAGGCATATCTACAATCCTACTGCTAATATCAGAATCACATGAATCATTTTGTTGTGATGCTCTAAATTTATGCGGTGCAGGATTATCCGAATCTAATAAAGGTAAGGTACGTTTTGCTGTAGAACCGTATGTCTGTACTCTGCTCGGACCAGCAATAAATCTAGGCGAAGTTGATTCTAGAAAAAAATTGACGTCAATTCACTGATAACAAGTGAGGGGTCAATTGTATTTAATTTTAAATATTCTTTTTAAAATTTTAATTCTCATTAATTACACACAACTTTTAGTACATTATAATCAAACAACAAGAAATGAGCCATTAAATTTGTATTGTATTTTTGTTTTGCGCAAAAACTTACAGTTGAATAAATTATAAGCGATCAATTTTCAAACGGAATCAAGTTTCAAACACGCGACGAATGTATGTGAATCACTCAAAAGAGGCATAATTATTTATCTTATCAATTTGAAATTTAAAAAAAACTATAGAAAGATAAGTTAATACACAAAACTATTTCAGTAGGTAAATAAAATAATATTAATTTGCTTTGTAAGTACATACCTTCTGTCTCGAATTTTACCGGCACTGCATTTTTATGTAATTGTTTTCTTTTATTGTTTATAATTATGTCCGACCTTAAAAATGTTCTTCACAAATTAACTTATTTCCTAAATCGTGTACATCTTTTATTGGGAATTAAAAAACTCTTGTCTCTGTTTTTCTTCGTATTGTTTTTGCAGTTCACATACTCGCACTTTAGCCATTGTCACAACAAATCACTTCCAGACACACGCACAAACTCGGAGCGTTCAACGGTGACGTTAATTCAACGCGCGCATAAAAAGCAACTAAAAATATTTCGCTGAAAATTGTCAGTGGAGCCATCTACAAATCGGTGAAATTGTCGGTTACATTTTTCCCATATGCGTTGCGCATCTTTAGTAACTTTATAATCAATGAATAACCCAAAATTGTCATTATATTTTGTATCTTTTTTCGATACTAGTAGTGGAGTATTATATAGTGATTCATAACTATTGGGACATAGGCTAAGGGCGAATTACTTAGGCTAAAATATGACTTCCGGACTTAATATTTCTTAATAAAATATTGCTGTGGAAAATATACAGAGCGTTAAATTAAATTTTTTTTTTTTTTGTTAATAAATGTTACTGTAAAATTTATCAATTCCTATCAAACTCGGCAGAAAGGCATAACTTTACACCAAAAATATTATTTTATGTACTATTTTACAATTTGTTGTAGGGGCGCCACGTGAATGATTCCAAGATGATGAAATCGACTGTCACTCTTTTAAGAAAAACTTTTTAGTGATTTTGATTAGAGAATGACGTAAATATCATTTCTACACAATATTGGTTTAAATTCGATAATTTCATCTGTTTCGAGAAAAACGCAGTTAGTTTCTCAATTCGTAGTGTCAGAAGGATTTAAATATTGCTTCATTTATTAAGAAGGTACGTTTTGGATTGTCAGATAATTATGCTTCTCTGTAGATTCTGATAAGAATTGATAAATTTACAGTGAAATTATTAACAAAAAATGAAGAAAATTTTTTTATCACAACGTTTTGTATCTTTTTCCACAGCAATATTTTATTAAGGCATATTGTTTTTATGGTCATATTTTTGGTCTTCAACCGCTCTTAGCCAATGTAGTTATGAATCACGCTGTATAAACATTAATACAATCATTCACAATAATATATGCAATATTTTTCACTAATTAACAATAATAAGGCATTTTCTTACTTATTTTCTATAGTAACGTTTGAAAAGAGTGGCATTTTCATGTTTAGTATTATGAACTAAACATTAAACTATTGGAGAGAACTAATTCTTCAATTAAATCATCTAGATGGCAGAAGTAGATTTTTAAGTAGTTTTCGACAACTTATAAATCCTAAAAGACTTGAAGAAGTACATTTGCAACGGATTTAATCGAATAAACCTTGTTCTGCTTTCTGTTAAATGTGAAACATTAAATGCTATCAGATAATAATAAACTAAGTTACTTAAAAACAAAGTTTGACCGTAAGAGACCAAAGTTAATTAAAAAAGTTTAGATTAAGTAAACATTTATTGAAAAATGGTTTTGTTTCACCATTCAATCTCGACATTAATGCAACGATAACCAAAAATGAACACTTAAAAATGTACATCTACGGAGAAGAGCATAACTAAATTCAGAATAAACAAAGACAATTTTGAAACTAACTTCCTGAATTATTATTAAGCAATTTGCTAAACAAATTAAATGTTTATTCTGCCAACTCAAAACTCATTTTATTAAAACATCTGGTAAAATTTGATACATTGGCTCATATGGGATAAAAAGTAAATGCTTTTACTGGAATTTTTTAAGTCTTTACTGGTAACTGGATGCATAAAAGTAGTAACTACTTATTCAATAAACACTTAAAAAAGTTTAGTATCCGCTGTTGTCAAGATTTTACTTAATTTTCCAGCAAAAACTTAAATAGAAATGCATAAAAGCAAAGATTTAGTCATTATTTACATTAAACTGCCTTATTCTCATAATTACGTTTTAAAATGATTTTAAACGCTTAGTGGTTACATTAACATGTCACTAAGGTTCTACATTCATAGTTGCATATTGAATAGTTACTTTTTAAAATTATGTTAGTAAAGAGAATAATGTGGCAACACAGAAAATTTTATTATGAGCCTGCATTTTGAGATACATTATATTGACGTTTATCTGTCAAATATTATTAATCATCACCTTGAATTAACAAGAACAAGTACGAAAAGCTCTAAAAACGATTATCACACTACTGTTATACCATATTTATTGACATAATAATATAAATTATAATTATAATTTAGCGCAGAAACATTGTATTTTGAAGGAGCTTTTGGCTTTTGATACATTAGACTCTTGGTGTGAAGAAAGCAAAACCAGTAGGTTTTAAGCTCATCGTTGAGAGCGTAGATATCAGAGCAAAGCACTTTCTGTGCCAACTAATTTCTTTGCCTATACAACCTGAGTTATTTATTTATTCGTATGGAACATTTAAATATGTATGGTATTGTAATGTAAGTGTTATGTATGGTGCCCCAGAAGATCAATATAAATCAGTCTTGGCAAAGCATTTTTCATGGTTTAGGAAAACCACTAAAACCTAAACATGCCAACCCTTACCCACCTTAGTATTCATATGTAACAATATTAATTAAGTGTGTAAACACTATAGAAAGTAAATATAAACATAAAATATAACAGCACAGCCATTGCATGACGACCTATAATGGACCGGTCCAAGCGCCAGTCACGACAATGAAAGAAAAATAGTAGATTAAAAAATAGCAAAAATAATGGAAAACAAATAATCAGGACAAGAATACAAAATATTGCTGAACTTCAGATGTCTTTCAGATTGGTAAGCTCATAGACATAGCTTCAACCCTCCTTTAAACTTTGTTAATTGACAATCCTCTACAATATGTGTGTGTAACGGTCTCTGATTCGTTTCCACACAGTCACAATTTGGATTAGAAATCTCACCCCATTTAAACAACACAGAGTCGCATCTTGAATGGTCTGTTCTTATTCGATTTACTTTTGATTAAATTTTTCTTTTTTAATCAAAGCTTGGGACTTCTATTTTCGGACCATCAATGAGATGTTTATTGAAAACATTTAACCCAGACCATAATTTTTCCACTTTTCAACTTCAGAAAAAGCGTACCTTAAGTAGCCTTGCAGTTGACATTTATCCTATTCTGTTTTTAACGCAGCTTTTCGTCGAACGTTCGATGGAGTAATATTACAAAGAACAGGAAGCCAATCAAGAGGAGTAGATTTAATGGTTTCACTGATTATACGAATAATGCAATTCAACTGGGCATCAATTTTTTTGTGTATAATAACGTGATAATGCCGCTAGTATCTTTGGATCGTCCCCAAAATTAGGCGCTTTGGATGAAATTCATAATTTATGATTTATGGTTTACTATAGACCTAAATTAAAAATAAATTTACAAATAGTTAAAAATTTAATAAAATGTTTGATTGCTCTTTTAAAAAAAAATATAATCTCATCAGTACTAATATGGAAGTGGAAAAGGTGAAGATGAAGAAGTAATTCTATATAAATAGAAATCTAAGAGTTTATTTAATTTATTTAAATCCATCTAAAGGTCTAATTGCAAAGGTTACAGTTTAATAACTTTGTGGCTCACATCATTGTCATATGCATTATCCACAAAACCTCCAGGTTGATGAATGTATTTGTAGTATTAGCTTATTAGCTTCCAATTCTATATTCTATATTATAATATAGACAAAGAGTTAGATTCGTACCTAAACACATAAATTACATTACAAACCGTTTATCTCCATCTTACATAAGCGCAGCAGGCACTTTGTTGATCATTATTGAGAACTCTTACTTTTTTCTTGTTTTCAATTTGTAGATCAGATTGTATGTATTGAATTAATACGTTTTCTTTGAAATCGTCCCAAGTTTGAGAGTGTGGCTTCTTTTTCTGTCAATAACATAATTTTTAATATAATTACCAATTTATCACATAAACGCTATACTTACATCATTGTTTTCTATGGTAAACTGCACTTAATTTATACTAGTACGATGTTAGAAATTGGGTTTAAAATTGCGAAAATGAGTTAAACAGCTGCTCGAAATGTTACTTTAGAAACCGTTCTAAGAAACTAGTGGCTACTAAAGCTAATGTCATTTTAGCGGCTCACTACATGCAAATATGAAAACGGATTTTATAGTAGGATGTTAGTATGAGTTAGTGACCACTAAATGATTATGAATAGGCTGAATAAGCTACTATTTAGCTATTTGAATTTTGCCTATGTTAAATTTTGTGTTTAAAACGTCACAACATGGCACTTTTTTAATACATTCCACAGCGCAAAATTTATAAACCGCGAAAATCAGCTAGCGCAAATATATACAAACTAATGCATTGTTTTAAGGAAATTAATGTTCAGTATTTAGCTGAAGTATTTTTGGGTAACACCGAGAAAAAGAAAAGGAGGAGCATTATCCTCCAAACAAAAATGAAATATGTTTGCGGTATATGGGTGATCCAAGCATTCATAAGTGCTATCAGTACACTGTTTCAGATGATATTGCACTAATAATAACCTTAAAACTTCTAAGTTGGAGTGAGAGAAAACAGTGGTACTCATCAGAGCCCAGTGTCTCTAAAACAGTTCACTTTATGAGTAGAAAAATTGTTGCATAAGTCAACCACTGAATAAAATTTCTACACGTGAAGAAGTCAAAAAAAGCAAAGGTCGTTAATTGGAAATTGATTGTACCTAAATTAAAATAAGAAAACCTGCTGCCCAGGGAGACGAATATATTTACAGAAAACAATTTGCATCAATAAATGTGCAAGCTACCTGTAATGCAGATGAATGGTTTACAAGAGTGGATGCTTCTTGGTCAAAATCAGTTCACGATAGTAGAATTTACGAAATATACTATAGTTATGCTATTGCTCCTTGGTTAATGACACCTTTACAGAAATTCACATACGCCACTTGGAAATGACTTTAATAATAAACATGCAAAAAATAGAATGTTTTGATCAAGTCAAAAAACGTTTCCCAATATTACGAATAAAATTCGAGTGTCATTACATAAAATTTCTAGAATTATAACTTCCTGCTTCGTTTTGCATAATGTTGCAAAATATTTTAACGATGAAAATAATTTTGATAATATTGTTATTGAAGATGATGATGGTTATGAGGAAAATGACCAAATAAAAATCAAATAATAAAGCGTGGACTTCAACGGAGAAATGAACCAGAAGAAGTGTCGCCTGTAAACAAGATTCATTTGAAGATATTTTTATTAAGTGTTGATTATTTAAATTACCAGGTATTTACCGGATACTTGGATTCTCCCCGCGTTTGCCTTCCAAGAGGTCAAGAAGATATTTTCCCATTCTTTCAACTTAAAAATTGTATTTCCGGTAACTCTTCGATCCGTCTTCTTTTGAATTCTTTACCGAAGTGGCCAAGGTATGACCGGGACATTGCACTCAAAGCTTCCTTTTTTTAGCTTTTAACAGATGGGTTTGCGATTTATTTAGTAAATGGAAAACTTTTTTAGCATTAAAACAAACTGAGTTTGTTTGTCCTCTTTCGAATTGGAATATTCGAGATCAAGATGGATTTCGGAATCATCTGAGAAACAATATGAGTTGCTGACGGATAGTACGTCATCGCCAGAGTTAATTTTATCTTATTTACAACTATTAAATAACTTGCAATTTAGAAATTGATGAAAATATTTCAAAAACTCCTTACCTTCCATGCAGCGTTATTCCTAATTTACTAATTATGCTGTCAAATACGAAAATGTCAAAAAAATCATAGCCAACTTATAATTTGAAAAATTAGTAAACAAATGCACCCTTATTACATTCAATTGCATCAGGAGTTAACAGATAATGATTTTGAGAAGAGATTAGCATTTGTAAATAGGCTCTACAAAAGGTTAATCAACAGAGAGACTTTCTTGGCTATGTATTGTTTAGTGATAAAGCTACATTTCATAGAAATGGTTGTGTTAACAGGTACAACTTTCACTATTATTCCACAAGTAATCCATACCACATAATTACACATAGTCAAACCAGGTGGTCATTAAATGTTTGGGAACGTATTGTTTGTAACTATGTCGTAGAGCCATATTTTTTTTGAAGATTATTTAAATGCTGAGATGTATTTAGATTTTTGGTAAATTACTTACCTGTATTACTGAAAGAGGTTCCACTTCGTATCCGCCAGCAAATGTAGTTTTTACATGACGGTTCTCCTGTACACCATAATCTTTAATTCAAGGTGAACTTGTTGATCAGTATCCTGAAAAATGGATCGGAAGAGGTGGACCAGTGCGATGGCTACCCAGGTCACCAGAATTCAATAAAACGGACTCATTTTTTTGGGGATACATTAAGAATCAAGTTTATAAAACACCTCCGATAACACATGAATTTCAAAATATCAGTGTACAAATGCTTAGTAATGTTAGTAACTCTTTCAATTATCGTTTTCAGGCATGCATAGATGTCTTGGTAGGTCATTTTAAACATCTTTTGAAATTAACTTTTATTGTAGTTTAGGAAATTAATATTGGATTTATTTGTTCAAAATTAAATTTTTTGTAAATTTGTCTGTAGTATACTTGTTTTTATTTCTGTATTTGTTATTTGTCACAGACAATAATAGTAAACTGTTATTTTTTGACAAATAAATCATGACCGACTCATAATAGGCAATCATTTAGACACATAATTAATACTGTGCATATAAAAATATAAATATCTCAAAAACTAATAATTTTGGGCATAGGGAATACTTCACAAAAATATAAGTAAAACAATAGTACTTTTTGATAGTGATATAAAATACAGGTTGTTCCATTTAAAAAAACTGATAAAATAATAAATTGGTGTTTTGACCCATCCTGTAATCAATGTAACGAATATTCACAAACTCAATCATTTTATAAAATTTGACAATTATTAAAAACTACTGTTGCAACAGATCATTGTTCTTGTAGCTCTTTAAAATAATACACAGCGGTGAAATTGTTAAAATTTTCATGAAAAGTCGTTATAACTTTTTAAATACCATCTATAACATATCACAAGTATATATTTTTGTAATGAGGAAATGAAGCGGTTTTCAAATTTAAATTAAAATTAAGTAGTTTTATTTAAAACAATGTAACTTTGACCTGACACGGCGTTATGAAACACCCTGTAACATTGTAACTAATTTTAAAATATGAAGCTTAATGATGGCTATTAAACGTTTGCTTTGATACTTTGAAGGACATAGAAGATACTGAACTTTATCGCATTAATCAATTACCCTGTATATTGTTACATTTTTTATAACATTATGGAATGATACATATTAAAAAAAACATCAAATTGGAGAAGTAGTAAAGCAGAGGGAGAAAAGTTAAGGGTCAAATTAAAAAGGCTTTAAACATGTTATCTTCACAGTCATTTCAGAAAATTGCAAGATGGTACAACCTCAATCAGTCGTCCTTAATAAAATTAATGTACAGAAATGATGTAAGTTTCAAACAATGTCAAGCAAACGCACTATTTATTTGCTACACTGATCAGTTGCCTATCAACTTAAAAGTCACATAATATAATATGACTATACATACTGTATCAGTCAACCACTTTTAATTAATTTGAAGTTTAAATAATTTAATATAACTAAAAATATCCAAGACAAAAAATGGATCCAATATTCGTAGTTTAATATCACATTTAGAATTACTAACTGTCCGGCAACGTGAAAAAACAAACAGAGCTTCTCAAAAGTCCCCTCCGCTCTGTTATCTTTGGAGCAATTATACATAAACAAGTAAAATTTGGAAACTGAATATTAAAGGTTGTAACCTTCCCTACTAGTGATGATACGAGGATGTATTGATATCTAGTTAGCCTAGACCAGTTTCTTGCATAAACAAAATATTACGTTACCATAGCAACGAACAAAACAATAAGCAGTGTAAAGTTTGACGTCAAAAAAGTAAACCAGAGTCACGCAATAAATTAAATGAAAAAGATGTCCACCGAAATTGTGAAAATCGAAAAATTGGAGTATCGAGCCATCATCAAGTACCTGTATTTAAAAGGGTTAAGAGGTAAGCAGATTTACGAAGATATGCTTAATACCCTTGGTGATCAATGTCCTTCGTATGCGACCGTCAAAAATTGGAATGCAAGCTTCAAAAGAGGTAAATTTTCCATTGAAGATGATGACCGATCGGGAAGGCCAGTTTCTGTGTCAGTCCCCGAAAATATCGATGCAGTTCATGACATGATTTTATCAGACCGTCGAATTGGGCTAAACGGATATCTGAAGCACTGAATATTTCATACGAACGCGTTCATCATATGGTTCACGTCAATTTGGACATGAGAAAAATTGCTGCAAAATGGATCCCCAAATGTTTGAATGTTGACCAAAAGCGTGCAAGGGTAGAAGCATCGCGTTCGATCTGTGCTCGATTTGAAAACGATGTAGACTTCTTAAACCGAATTGTTACTATGGATGAGACTTGGGTACATTTCTACGATCCAGAAACAAAGCAACAATCGATGGAATGGCGACACTCTGGTTCTCCAAGACCTAAGAAGTTTCGTGTCCAAAATCTGCTGGAAAAGTTCTTGCTTCAGTTTTTTGGGATTGCCATGGAGTAATCATGATTGATTTTTGGATAAGGGTAGAACAATAACTGAGATTACTATTCGACATTACTGACCACTCTACGGGAAAATATTAAAGAGAAAAGACGCGGAAAGCTATCCAAAGGTGTTTTGTTTTTGCAGGACAACGCCCCTGCACACAAATCTCATGTTGCCATGCAAAAATTCGTGATTTAGGGTTTGAATTACTAGAACACCCCCCTTATTCACCCGATTTGGCTCCGTCCGACTATCACCTCTTTCCTCAACTGAAAAAAAGTTTAAAAGGTCGTACATTTTCTTCCAACAAGGAGGTAATAGAAGCTGTGGAGGTCTGGTTTGCAGAGCAAGAAGAAACATTTTTTTGAAAGGTCTAGAGACGTTGCAGGTTCGCTGTAATAAATGTATCCAATTAAGAGGAGAATATGTTGAGTAATAAAATATTTTGACATTGAAATTTTGTTTGGTTCTATAGTAGGCTAAGAATTTTTCAATATATCCTCGTATATTCCGAAATCGTCAAAGATGAGGTCACTTTGTCCTTAAAATTTTCAAAAAATGTTTTTCTGCACAACAGTAAAGTTTTTTTTGGGGAACGAAGATTGTCATAAATGTTATTAAGAAAAGTTGTTCAGAATAAAAACTAAGTAAATTTGCAAAATGTTAAAAATCCTGGGCCTACTTTTTACCTACATTAAATATTTTAAATAAAATACCAAAGTGTTTCCATCGGCTTTAAATTTGCTACACAGTCATTACATTCTATTTTAAACAGTTTTTTAAATAACATTTTCTCGGATTTCTTCAAAAAATCCAATTAAAAATGAAAACATTAAAAAAGATCAAAGTAAGCCTGGACTTTGAAATTTTGCACGCTTACTCAGCTTTCATTCTGAATAACGTTTCTTAATAACATTTGTGGTGTCTCGTCCCCAAAGAGCACTTTACTGTTATGCAATAAAAGTTTTTTTGAAAATTTCAGACGCACCCTTAATTTTTCAAAACTAAAATTTTGTAACAAATTAGTTTCAACCAAGCAGGGCAAATCCCCCAAGAACTCAAAATTCAATTTGAATATTTTTTGTCTTTTCAAGAGACGACCAAACAATTGGGGACAATTGAACTACTGGTAACTCCACACAGAAAAATATTGAACAAGTCCTATACAAAGTGCATATGTCTATTCAGAAAATACTTTTATTAAAGAAGAAAATGAAGGGTGGCAGGAACAATAGACAAAGAAAACACGATAAATTACAAAGGCCGTGCAGTGCATCATTCATGGGTTAATAAAAAAGAATTGTTACACTGTGGAAGTAAGCTTTTAGGTTATCGATTTATTCAACGCAATCATGATTATTTTGAAAGCACCTACCCTTAAATTCTTAGAACAAAGTCACAAATTACGACACATAGGACAAAAATGCATACAAATAAAAGCAATGTTATTTTATTTTCAAATTGTGTATTTACGTATAATGCATGCGGAAATATTGAAAACGACTGTATTTTTTTACAGAACAATGCGTGCCCTGAAAAGTAAATACAAACTCATCTTGAATGTTCTGTTGTGGTTTGTCAAAAATATGAAGTTATTTGTCAATTTTTATAAAATAGATTTTAGCATTATTTTATTCATGAAACAAGATACAAAATACATGCTTCTGCAATAAAACTACACGATTTAACCATAAGTTTTGACCGAAATGATTTTAAGAACACTTTACTCGTTTTGCGGTTTAAGTTTGAGAATCTCTATTCAAGTTTGAAGAAATTGTAAAAAAATAATGTTGTAGTTTAATATCGGATAAAAAATTATTTTTTTTCGATTTTTCAATTATTTAGTATCAATTAATTTAATATTAAATTATTATTTTGGCTTTGATTTACAACTTTATTTGCTTCGGTATAAAAGTTAAGGTTTTATTATAATTTTATTAGAGAAATCAGTTTTAACAGTACATATTGAATATTAAATTTTAATTATTCAGTATTTTCAAATAACTGCGGTAATTATGGTTTTTATTAATTTTTATTTTATATAGAGATGTTTGTTTTGGAAAGTTCTTGTATGACATGAAGTGCTTTGCGGTGTAAGGTACGAAGATGCTTTTGTAATGATCAATTTGTTTATTGATACCAGGTATCAGAGGATAACTTAATTGATAAAAAGATATGACTTTCAAAATTTGTCACATTTGTAACTGAGTGCTCATTTTAAAAAAATATTTTGGATTATACCTGTTGTTTTAAAAGAGTCGTGACATCAAAACTTATATTTTTTTAAATGGAACACACCATATATTTTCTAAGGTGCGAAAAGATCCTATCAAGAGCTTTAAAAAAATATGGCATGTCAATGTATTGTACAGAGTATTTTAGAAGATATAGCTGATTATTAGTAAAAATTGACATCTATTTTAACGCTGTGTTGTTATAAGTAACAAATACGGTAATGGAAATTAAATATTTTATGAAAAAAAATTAAGGTATATTAAATTTTTACATAAAGTTTCTTATACTTTTTGATTTAAAAGTTATACGGGGGCGACAGAGTTTTGATTCTCACTATGTAAGCAGTACTCTGAAGAGGGTGACCCAAACTTGACATTGGAGAATAACACCTTTGGGAAAAAGTAGTAACTTTCACAATTTGTCGCATTTAGTAAAGTTAATGAGTGCACATTTTAAATATATTTTTGATTATACAGGGTGTTCCAAAAAGTCGTGGCAGCATAAACATTTTTTTAAAATACAACACTATATTTTTTTTAAGGTTTTAAATATTTTATCAAGAGCTTTAAAGATATAATATATCAATGTATTGTAGAGAGTATTTTAAAAGATAAAATGAGACATAATTTAACGTTCTGTTATAAAGAAATAATTTAACATAAAAATAATTAACATTAAACACATCCATTGACACGGAGAGTGTGAATGTAGCTCTGCAGTTATGCGTTAACTGCTAAGCAGGTATCTCGGGTTTGATTTCGGTCATAAACATCGAATTTTTGGGACGTATTCTCTCGCAAGCAATGGCAAACCAGTGAAAATATAAATTGCCTAGTAAACCTATAGCCTTTAAACCGTTGATATAGAGCTGTAGATTTCTGGAACTAAAATATGCCAATTTAACCCAAATTACCTTGGTCCAAAAGTTGATAGTTTCCGAAATACAGAGCATCAAAGTTATTATTTTTTATTAGTTTTCCTTAGATAATTTCTATTTTTGTTAAGATTTTGTTTGATTTTTAATTATATCTTTAACAGTTCTTATGTTTGTTTCTCTTCTAAGTTGTGCATTGGAGCCGACGGTTTTTTTGTTTATAAATGTTTGAAATTATTTTCTTTTAAACAACTTTGTCGACAGGTAATATATACCTGTCGACAAAGTTGTTTAATGCGAACCATTGCGTACGTGATCGCTAACACGAGTCGACACTAGATGTCGCAAAACCTACAGTTATTTTCTTTTGCGTTGTTTGGTTAGCTCCGAAACTAGGGCCACGTACATAGGGCTTGGAATCACTGTAGTCTTGATTAGCTTAATTTGGTTTTCAATGCTATTACTACCTTTGCTGTTGGATAGAGGGTAATGACGTAACGCTGTATGCTTCGCTTTCAAAATCATTTCTTTGGCGTGTTGTCTGCAGGTCACGTTTTTGTCGAGCGTTACACAGAGATACTTGACGACTTTTCTTCCCGGATATTTAGAATACCATTTATTATGCCATTTTTATGGATTTCTTCCGATATGATTTGTGTTTGAACAAATCCCAGCCATGGCTGGACCATGTAGATCTTGAAGAGTAGCGGACCGGAGGACTGACTCTTGAGGAAACTCCAGCTTCTATTTTTTTTAATTTGGAGCTGGCGTCTTTGATTTTCTCGATCTTGTGTTGTTTTACTTTGGCTTACAAGTTTGCTTGCTTTATTTTAAATATGAGTTCATCGTGATGAACTTTGTGGAATGCATTTTCAACATCTACACTGTTCCTGTTAATTATTGTTTATTTGTGTTTCATGTGTTGCCCTCTATTAATCTAATTATCTGGTAGATTATTGAGTGCTCCTTTCTAAATCTTTTTAAATGGTTTTCTTTGTCTGTTGTTCTGTTTGTTATGTAGAATGTGTAGTTCTGGTCAATACACAACGGATTTAGGTGGAAACATTAGCATTAAGTTAATATGATTGCATTGAAGAAATATTATTAGTTCTTCTTTCTTCTTTATTAAGACTTGGACATTCCCAAAAACCATGTTTAATTTTTTTTTTGTGAAATGCTATTATTAGAGTGATAAAGTTGTTTCTTTCTTGAAGCTTAATTCTAGCTAAAGATGGCCGACGATGTAGGTGGGTCTAATCTAAAGTCCAGCAATTTATGTGCAGTTTGTGGTAAAAACACAGCAAAAACGTGTTAAATGTATGAAATGTCGTAGTTATTATCATGATAGTTGTGCTAAAACAAAATTAAAGTTTACGTGTTGTTGATAGTGAAACCATAAATTGTTGTGATAATGTTAGTGATCTTGACATTGTAAACGACCTTTATGAAAGCGGAAGTAATCCTAATGAAAACGATTATCTGAAAGCTATTATTCGTGACAAAAATCAGCTGATTGCTCTTTTGTATGACAAAATTAAATTCCTTGAAGATAAAGTAGTGTCTTTAAATAAACGTGATTATTCGAATACCGATAATCATAATTGCATATTAAATAAAATGCCACCATCACAAATAAATCCTGATAGTAATACAATTTCAACCGCAAAGAAAATGCTGAAGTTAAACTCTTAGGAGATATTACAACAATCAATCAAGGTTAAAGCTACTTCAAGTATTGAACCTAACACAAAACATTGCACATATGCGGATAAAGTTGTGAATGGTAATCAAACTTCGCCTGATAAAGTTAACGATATGGATAAATCCCAAGATGAATGAATAATAAAGAAAAAGCGAAATACCCGTAAAAGTCGCTCTTACGTGGTACAAATACATCTGTTATAGATATTAAGGGCCTACAACATTTCTATGTTAGTAGGTTACAACCTACCCTTACTAAAGAAGAGTTAATTTCTTTTCTTTAAAAAAATTGTGTCCATGCAAGTGAATGCAAAAAAATGCAATCCAAATATCCTGAAACATACAGCAGTTTTAAACTATCCGTGCCCGAAGAATATGTAGAATCTATCTATTGACTAATATATGGCCATCTGGAGTAACCGTTGGTAAGTTTTTTCCGCATTTGGACAAACTTCGCAAACGGCACAAATCACCATTAGTGATAAACGAAACAATGTAGTTGATTTGCCTATTTATCCTTCACAGTACGAGATGATGCATTTAAAATGTTGGAATTAGATGCTATTTTTCTTAACATTGGTTAAAAGACGATGTTGCTAATGTTATTAGTGTTTATGACTGTAAACCGGTGTCTCATTTTTCAAGACAAGTACATTTACATTGGGGTGTTATGATTCTAAGCAGGAATGAAATTGAATGCGATCCTGTTGTTGTTACTAAAGGACTTTCAAAAGAAATTGATCGTGAAATTTCAGGTATCTTAATTAAAAAATGTAATATTATTATTCTCACAGTTTACAGATCTCCTGCTGGTAATTTTAACGTATTTGTTGACACTCTTATCATATTGTTGTCGAAACTAAATATTTATGAAAATATTGTTATTTTATGTGGTGATTTTAATGTTAAATTTGGCTCTAAGGATAATCAAGCTATTTATCTTGTTGATCTGTTACATAGTTATGGTTTCTATCCCACAATATTTGATAACACGAGATTCAATAATTGCATCGACAATATTTTCGTTAATTTCAACAAAGGTTTCAATTTTAAGACACGTGTTTTTGACACAGGAATATCAGACCATTTCGCTCAAGTTATTCGTTTTTCCACTTACACTTCTAAACCTAATAATAATATTTCTAAACTCTATAGGCCCATAACAAATTTGGGTAAATTTACTATGTACAATATGCTTGAAAGTTGTGACTGGTCGTTCATAGGTGATAATCTTTTGTCAGCGGAAGATAAATTCACAAGCTTTTTAAATATTTTTATTAATTGCTTTCATTCTAGTTTTCCTATTAAAGTGCAAAAGCAGCCAACACGATGTAGAACTGCTAATATTTGGTTTAACAGTCGCTTAAAGAATATGCATGATGTCTTATTAGTTCTGAATGGACACTACAGACGGTTTAAAGATGATAATACTCGTGAGCTTGTAAGTAAATATCGTAAGTTCTATAAAGTTGAATTACAAAAAGCTAGAATTGCTGCCAATGATGCTTTCATTAAATCGTCAGTCTCTAAATCAAGAGCTATATGGCAAGTCATTAAACAACGTAACACTGATACTTATCAGGATACACAAAATATTAACCCTAATCAGTTTAACAATTTTTTTGTTGAAATTGCGGATAAGATCAGTGCAGCTCTTCCTGTTCAGAAAAACGATCCGATTACTTACTTTCATAATTACAATATAAACAAATATCTGTCTTTTGCTTTTCGCGAAGTATCATATAATGAGGTACGTGATATTATAAAAGGCATTAATAACAGTGGTTGTAAAGATCATTTTGGTATAACTGCTAATGTTGTAAAAACTGTGTTAAATGTCATTGTTGTTCCCTTAACAAAAATTATTAATGCCTGTATACAAGAATCAACATTCCCTAATGAATTGAAGGTATCTAAGGTCATCCCTTTATATAAGAAGGGTGATAAGGACGAGATTTCAAATTACAGACCACTGTCCATTACACCAGTGTTTTCAAAAAATTTTGAGAGAGTTTTAAAAGATCAAATTATGCACTACTTTGAAGAGAATCATCTATTTTCTGATAGCCAATTCGGTTTCCGTCAAAATAAATCCACTTCTAATGCAATTCTGAAACTAACCAATACGGTTTTGGAATGTTTCGAGGCCAATAAAATGTGTATTGCTAATTTTTTTGGTATTCGATTGCGTAAGTCATTCTATCCTTCTACGTAAATTCTCCAAATATAATTTTGAACACAAAAGTATTTTGCTATTAAAATCTTATTTGAGTAATCGATCTCAATATGTATACTTCAATAATTGTAAATCTGATTTTAAACAAATTTCTACCGGTGTACCACAGGGGTCGGTACTTGGTCCTGTGCTCTTCTTGGTGTATTTCAATGACATTACCACTTTAAGTAATCATAATGAGATGATTCTTTACGCTGATGATACCACTTTATTATATAAATGTAATAATTTGATTGATTACTCCTGTAATTTACTCAAAAATTTTGAAGATTGGCTGATTGACAATAGATTATATGTTAATTTTGAAAAACACAAAGTGTATTTTTACTTTAAAACGAATAGACGAAGTCTGTAATCCTAATAAAATTAATTTCCTAGGTGTGTGTATTGACCCCAAATTAAATTGGTCTGAGCAATGTTGTCAGGTTGCTTCTAAGTTAGCGAAAGTATGTTATGTGTTAAGATCATTAAAGTCTATCGTCTCCAACGAGGTATTAATTAACGCTTATTACGGTTACTTTCATTCAATCATGAGCTATGCTATCACTTCTTGGGGTCATTCTTCTGATGTTAAACGGATTTTTGCAATTCAAAGACGTGCAATTAGAATCATGAGTAATTTGGGGTATAGAACTTGCTGTAGACACAAGTTTACCGAACTTGGAATCTTAAGCCTGCCAAGTGTTTACATTTTAAATTCCATCCTTCATATTAAAGACAATATTTTAAACTACCAGTCACCAACTGATTTTCATGATTATGGTACTAGATTTAGTAAGAACATTAATCTAAATAAAGTACGACTTACTACATCACAAAATTGTAGTAATTATTTGGGGATAAAGTTTTATAATAAATTGCCAATAAATATTAGATTGTTGCCTACTAATAAATTGAAGGGTGTTCTTACTAAATTTCTAAAATGTAATGCTTTTTACTCTACTGATGAATTTTACTCGCTGACATACAGCTTTAATAACTGTTATTATTATTATTTCTTTAAGTAATATTGTTTACATTATTGTGATATTTTCATGTAACAGATTTTCGCAAAATTAATGTGATATTATATATATGTATGCGTATGGACAAATCTAAAATAGTTTTTAACTATGATGGACGATGTATAAATAAATAAATAAATAAAATAAATAAATAAAATAAATAAATAAAATAAATAAATAAAATAAATAAATAATGTTCTTCTTTGATAGCTCTTAAGATGCTCATCGTTTTGTCAAAAAAAGCTTTTCGCTTTTACTATTTTAGATCTTATGACTTATGTGTCACTACGCTCGTACCGCAATTATTAAACATATTTGTTTCAAAAAATCATAATGTTTGTCACCGTTAACACAAATAACTGTATCAAATCTGCTTTAATAAAAAAAAGATAAATTAAGTATGAACGTTTTATTTTGGCAATTTGAATAATTTTAGTTTTGTTTATTATTATTTTTTTAACTGCGTTTCAGTAATATAATTAATTAATTGTCTGTATTCCTCGTGGAATGCGCCCATTTATAATTTCTGGGAGAAGACAATTTTTGTAAAATTGTTCCTGTTTTGGTAACATCACATTGTTCCAGAGGTTTTTATCTATAAATATTCTTTTCACATGAAAATCATAATCGAAATAGGTAATATGGTTACAATTACTTCTACCAGTTATATTCAGTTGACCCTAAATTTGATTAAAATAAATGTGACTCTTTTAAACTGAAAATGTGAATTAGAGTTCATTAAAATTTACGTTCCTACCAATTTTTTTTCAAAAATGTACATATTTATAAGGTCAGCCAATACCTGCAAGGCAGTTCCACCAATATCTTGGGACAAGGATGAGGCAGAGCTTCTGCAAAGAAATTCCTATAATGTTAATTATTATTTGCGGTTTTATTATATCAAAAATACTCTAAAATTAAATTGCTCTCTAACCTTTATCATGAGCTTAAGAAAAAAAAAAGAAAAGCTACACATTTTGAGAATGTGTTACTTGATCATACATGAAAACACCAAATCTATACTAGAACAGATTTTGACTGTACAGTGGAACAAAGTTGATGATGTTTTAATAATAAAAGTTAATTAACTAGACTGATTAAATTGATACTATTATTTTCTTACAAAATATGTACTTCTGTTGGTTTAGACTACTTATAACTCATTTATTATTTATTTAAATTTGTTAATGTACAACTTCAGTGAGATTATGTTGAAGCAGGTCTCATGAAAGTTCAATTTTAAAGTAGTTTAAAGTACCCATTTTTTGCAGTAACTTCTATCGACATTGGAAGCTGTGGTTTTAATGATAATGATGGAATCTGACCATAATTAAACTTAACTTGTTGCATCAATTATTAATTTATATTTTTTAAGTAGTAAATTAAACTAATGCAATAGTTAATGAAAAACTTTAATTAATTAAACCTTTTTTTGTTTTAGGTGAGTACCAAAATTGATGACTTCTATTTTTTACACCGCTGTGCTCAGTATAGTAAGTTTTTTATGTACTAATATAATTTAACGAAACAGTTTTGGATTAACTAAAACATTAAATGATTTTTTTGTTAATATAATTTATATGAATGTTATGTTTATTCTGATGTTTACAATATTCTTCTAATTAATTTCACGATTTGGTTTAAATTTGGTGAAACATTGGCAAAACGGTTACCGTCCAATCCCGGAAAACGTTTTTTGTTTCAATATAAAACCTTTTCAGGTTTATTTGAATATATTTTTTTTGTTTATGAAAGATAAATGCAACATGCTTCAAAGAATAGTAGGATAAATTCAGGATGGCCACAGTTTTATTATCAGTGACAAAAAAAACAATTTAAAGAACAATATTTCAATTCCTGGTTAAGGTTAATTTTTATGATAACTTGAATAGGATAATGTGGTTAATAACAACTGATAATATTTTCTACCACAACTTGTTTATTTTAACTGTATACACTTATTTATTTTGAAAGTTCTGCTCTCATCTTCAGCAAGAGATAATACAGTTTAAATAAAGAAGTTGTGGTAGAAAAGATATACAGTGGAGTTAATTTCCAAGGTGTTACACCACGAAATTTGAAAATCAAACTTGTAGCAAACGAATGTGCCGGTTAGCTAACGGCGAGGGGTGAGTTAGGATTTGTCTTTCACTTACCTTTATTAAAGACTAAAGGTCCTTACATTAGGTCACAATCGGTGTTGTCAGGCGCCACCCTATTCATGACAAACATGCAAACTATAAACTACCCCGGTACCGGGCGAAAAAACAGATTTTTAACCGCGCTCCTACAACTATTACATTATCTGGGTAAATCAACGAAACGAGTCTGTGACCTAGTCAAATACATAATTTTTACTGTAACATCAACTCGAACATAACATGCCCTAGACTCGGTTCGATCATTTCTTTTTTTCTTTACCATTGAACACGATTTTAACTCTAACACGTAATTTAAAATAAGACAAAAATATAACAAAAATAAAGATACCCTAAACACTGTTTAATTTATTTCACCAAACGCGAACTCACACCCAAAAGCACGAAAGTTTCTGAAGTAATCAAGTCGAGTACCTACAGTTGAGGTTTTCTTCAATCCATTATTCGAAGAAGAATCCACTCGGAATCATTAATGCAGAATAATCCGAAGTTTCGATCTAAAGCTGCTTGACGGTATTGCTTTATTCACTTATTAAATCGCTGAACCAAGAGGACGTCTCATCATCCGCTATGCGTTTACTTCGATTACATTAACTCAATCGAACGATAAGCTCATAAGGGTTTGCGAAACGGAGGTTCCTTTATTTACGGTACACATAATTTCCTCAATGCACTCGCGCTTCGTTAATTATACATAGACGTACACTTTTCGGCACTTACGGTACTTAGGCGGTTGTTTAAATTTAACAACATTAATCCGCACAACTTGGTACATGTCAAATAACTACATGTTACCTTTAGTGAATCTGCTTAAAGATGAAACTTAAAACTATTAACAATCATCAGGTAAGGGAGTCTCCCCTCTTAACATTTCCTACACAAATAACATTACAAAAAATTAATGCGCTAACATTTTCTCAGAAATAATAAACAAAAATGACTTTTCAGAAATTAGATCGTGGGTACGATTCGTTGTTATTCACTTAGTCAAAACAAGTCTTTAATTTAATTGATAAAGGCGACAACCACCGACTGTTTCCCTGGGATTAAACAAAGAAACCTTTGAAATAACAAAACAAACTGCGACATAATTAATTAAATTCGAAGAAATCAAGTGTGAAAATTATTGAAATAAGCATTTCCTAAAAACTCTAATTGCCTGAACGTGACAAAAACGCGATTCTCTACACCAACTGATGTGAACACAAAAAATATATCAAATGACCAAAAACAACATCCTGACAGATGTAACCATAAACACACGTGCATTGCAACGTAAATGAAATACTTTAAAACCATAAGTCTAATCCAATTCAAAAGAGCTTTATGAACCAAAATCATTTGCGCGTATAAAAAAACAATTTTTTACCAAAAGGAGGTGACAAAGGGACAATTTGGGCAAACAATTACTATTATAACAAGTAACTTAAAATTTAAGGTAACTTATGACTAAAATATTGGCTGTAAGACACATGCGTTTAGAAAAAACTTAATGTCATAGTAAAGTTGAACCACTAGTACAGCATATAGTAAGTCAATTTTAGAAAATAGATAAAAACTTAGACTTAGAAAAAATAAAAAATATATGGTCATCTCACCCACACCTTCCGGTACAGATGGCCATTAATTACTTTTTTATATTTGATTAAGTTGCCACATTTCTGGATAGTTCCACAACTTTCATGCAGCCACAGTAAATAATTAACACATTTGATCTAGAAACAATCTATGTTGTGTCGGTCTAGTCTTATCTGCATTCTATGCATATATTCTAGTAAAAATTTTAAATTCTATCTGTGAAGATTGAAGATTCAATATATCGTTTCTTTTATTCTTGACTGACTATTTTCTCATTTTGACTTCATTTTTATTTTAAGAGTTTTCTTCTATTTTTACATCATTGTCTCTTTTTTTGCGAATTTTGTGAAGTTAAAATAGTTGCTAGTTTCCTAACTGAAGCCATTTTTTTCTGAAACTTGAGGTGATATATCAATCAACATTTTTAATACCGTTGTTACGGGTTGATCTACTAATTCTTTAGTTGCCTGTTCTTCAATGGTTTGCCGGGTGGTATTTTCAATGCGAGATGCATAATCTGGCACGATCTGACAGTATACTCAAACTAAAATCAGAGTTAATTATTTGTTTATCTTGCAATATTGTTCTGGTTATTTCAAGCTAATATTCACGTTCTGCCACATTTGATATTTTCTGTGTATCATGTTTATGTTGTGATGTACAGTTCTGCATCAGGAAATATCGTAAGTAAACGCTTTTTAAAATGCCTCGTATAATTAGAAAGATTCGTTAATTTTAAAAATTGTACAATTTTTAAGTATCCTTTTAATAATTCTAATGCCAACATACTACAGACTACGTTATACATTTTCAGCTTCAACAGCTCAAGAAAAAAATTGAGATTTTAAGCAGATCCTCACTTTCTATGTTCTTACTGATGGTGAATCACAGTCAGTACAATAAGAGTTCCTTTTTACATTAATCTTTTCTTTATGTTCGAATATTATTGTTGCTTCTTGAAGCTTATAATTCAACTAAGTGAACTAAGTCAACGGTGAAAATTACAAAGAACTAGTTGTGAAGCCAATGTGGAACACCGTTGCAAAAAAAAATGCAAAAAATGTATTTTGTGAAGTGGAAAATAATTTTTGACCCATTTAAAGATATTTTACAGCCTTATTCATAGTCATGTTTAGTGGTCCCTAAGGCATTACTAACATCCCACTAACAAAATCCGTATTCATAGTTGCAGTAGTGACCCGCTAAAATGACATTAGCGTTAGTACCCACTAAATTTTTTAGTGACATGGGCGGTGCTTAACGCAGTTCTATAAATTAAGTGCAGTTCATCATGGAAAACAATGATGTAAGTATAATGTTTTGGTGGTAAAGCAATTATAATAAAAATTATATAATTGGTAGAAAAAACGAGCACGCTCTCAAAATTGGGGCGAATTAGAAAAAAACGTGTTAATCCAATGCGTAGAATCTGAGCTGCAGATAATTGAGAACAAAAAAAAGTCACAGTTCTCAATAAAGATAAACAGAGTGCTTGGCTACGCAATCTATCATTAGTAATAATATTATGTATAACTGCTATTGCTACTATAGCGGCCTTTGAAGTGTCAATATTGATGGTTATGCCATTGAAGAAGCATCTAAATCAATTTTGATAATACCAAATGTTCTTTCAATGACATTTCGAGTAGATATATGTGCTCTATTGTATCTTTCCTCAACGTTGGTTCTAGGATTTAATAGTGGTGTTAATAGATGTCTTGAACAGGCATAAGCACTATCCCCTACTAATATACCATCTATTTCGCCATTCTATAATGATAATTTGTTTAATAATAAACAATACGTTGTTGAAGGATTACCTCAAATTTTTTTTTAACGTGGATCCATTCCAGATCCTCGAGTCATAGGTGCTTCCCCTCCACCTTGCCACAATCTCCATTATTCTATTCTTGGCATCACAAACCATCTATTTACAACAAAATTATATATCTTTTGCCCAGGTATGCATATATTTACCTGAACATTGAATAAATAAAAACCTTTCCGGTTTATGTATGCCAATGGATTTTCACCCCCAGGATTCTTTATTTTTATGTGCGTGCAATCTATTGCCCCTACTATATTTGGACAATGAGCAATGTTAAAAAAGTCGCTCTTCACAACAGGTATTTCATCGTGTTGAGGAAACTTAATGAAATCAGCTTGGTGAGCGGCAATAGCTACAACTACTCTTCTCACTGTCCTGCTTAAAGTAGGTTGCGATAAACCATGAAGTTCTCCTATAATAATTAATGAACTACATCAAAAGTGTAAATACTCATAATAAAATCCAATCTAATAAAAATATAGCCGTATATACCCATATCATTGCCATATGCTCATTTTGCCAAGTATCTAATAGTTGCCATTACTTAAACTTCTGGTGGTATTGGGCAACCGCGATTTGTATATTTGGTTAACTGATGTCTCACGAGATCAATTATAACATTCGCCACTTCTTTTGTCATTCTATATTTTGTAAAAAATTGTTGATTGGTATAAACGTATAATGGATTTTGCCTATCCAAATAAACTTTTGGATTTCTATTTATGTGAATAACTACTTCTTCGACTTGGTCTACTTCTTGCACTTCCGCATTAATGTCGATGAAATTGTAATCCATATTCTTGTTATTCAAGCTGATGATTAATAATATTTGACAAATAATCATCAAGGCAATTAACTCAAAATGCATGCTCAAAATAAACATTTCCCGTGTTGCCACATTCTTCTCTCTACTAACATAATTTTAAGAGCGTGACTATGAATAAGGCTGTCTTTAAGTGTAGTAAGGAAGCTCGTAATGCGGAACGAAGGAATTTGCAGATGTGCGCAAATAAAAGGAAGTCGAGATCTGCTTCATTTAAATTGGATGAATATTATGCAATGGTTTTATTATGGGACGAAGACACTCCAGGAGGACTCCATCGAAAATTTTACCATATCGCTTCAGTGGAACTTGCCTGGAGAGGTGGAGAAGCAGTTAATTGTACAGTAGAATACATATTTTTTAAAATAACTGATTTTCATAAATCCTACTTTTCAGAAAGAGTAGAATATAATCCTCTCTTTAATAAAACGGCTAAGGGTGGAAAAAATGGCCGATAGTAAATGGCTGGTCTCAAACACGAAGAACCCAACCTTTGTCCAGTCCGCCTTTTTAAAATGCTGATGGTTAAACGTTCATCTAAACTGATAGATTATTCTTAACGGTTAACCCATCATGGAACAAAGAACAATCAAGTGGATGGTACAAAAACACTCTAGTGAGAAAAAGCGAACTTTCGAAATGGACTAAAAAGCAGCAGAGAAGGCAGGATTAACTACAAAAGAAATAAAAATAACAAACCACTCTATGCGGTCGACAGCAGTCAGTAACTTGGCTAAAGCAGGGGTAGGTGAACAACAACTCAATTAAGCCTTATCTGCAAATGTATAATGAGCACTATTCTAACATCATAAATACCCTTAGAAGTGACACCTCAAAACCTCCAGCTAAAAAACAGAAAACAGAAGATCCTGCAGTCACTCCTCGAGCTTCTCACTCTACAGGTGGACCCATCAACAACATTAATAATGTACCTACACCCAACGTTATCAATGAGTTAACAAAGATTTCAAACAATACTTGTACAGTGTACCAAAATTGCAATTTATATTTTAATTGTATCATAAATAATTAAGTTTGGAGTATTTTGTGATTAAATAAATTACCTGTTTTTCAGTTTTCAAATTAATACCTATACATAATGCATGCAGAATCATCTGTAACTTATGAAATAGTCTTGTCAAATACCATTCGGGCATCTAATTTTTCCGGAAAAATTAGATGCCCTTATAATATTACTTACGAAAAAGGGAGCTTTTATTAATTGAATCAATGAGTGAAACGATATATCTTCAAAAATGCGATTCTGAGATAAACACAAAAAATTTTATGTAAAAACCGTTTTTCCTACAAAATTTTGATACATTGCAACATTGTAGAGAATCGTGTCCTTTATAAGTAGCCCTCGAGCTGTATTTATGGTTCTCCGGGCGTAATCATTATAGTAACACACTTGGTGCATAAATAGCTATTTTCACTCAAACTTCAAAATACATTATACTATCTATGTTATTCAATGAACTGAAATGCACATTTTGAATTTCTTTATTATTCATAACGTATTCATTACAACGAACATAACAACATACATAATAAGAAAAAACATGTATTTCTAAGAGTATTCAGCTTCCTCATGAGTGGTTTCCCATAACGTAATGTGGTAATAAAATTCCAAAATTTCTCCGGTCATATATTTCACAACTTTCTTGATGTTATCAATCTTCTTATTGTTGATTGGTACAATACCTTTGAGTATGCAGGAACATTCGGTAAAGTTGGGCAAGCTTTTGGTTTAACCAACTTGAAACTTCTTGATGCAAACCCTCCAATATATTCGCTAGTTATCACATATCCAGGTGGAGAGCTTTCATAAGTAAACTGCCTGTAAGTTGATACCGCAAATTTTTCTATACTTTTGAAAACGGGTCTTAGGGATTTAGCATTGTGAATTGTTTTTTCGAATTCCTGCTCGCCCTTCAAGTGGTTTTGGTATGATAACGCAGCTAAAATTATTGCGCATAGCGCACGCTATCAGAAATTAGCTGAATTACAAGGTCTTTTTGAAAATTCATCAATAAAAATTATGTGCGCAACTGGATACAAGCAAATAACTTGAAGCTGTTACCCTGGCTAGCAAAAAGCCCAGATTTTAACATTATCGAAAATGTTTGGGCTCGAATACTTGCTGTTATCCGAAGACAACAAGGGCCAAATTTTATACCAGTAAACCGTAATGCACTAATTGCAGCCATTGATACCGCATGGGAAACGATTAATATTAATTATATTGATACCTTGATAGCGTCAATGAGCAGACGCCTCCAAGAATGTATCAATAATAATGGAGGTCACACCCATTATTGATTTCTTATATTTATTTATATAGTAATACCTTTATTTAAAAAAACGTTTTCATTTAATTTTAAACTATAACTTGGTATCTTAATTATAATTATGTAATAAATTCTTGTCAAAAACTAAATATATACGTTGACAATAAGAATTGCCTTAGTTTTTATTTTCACTTTTATATTAACTACAGAAAAAATGAAACGTCATAAAATATACATTTTGTAAGGACTAAATATTATGAATAGAGAGTTTAATGATTTTTTTAATAACTTACAATAATTAGTAGGTTAGATTTATTTAAAAATAAGTAATAATCAGTCAACCCAAATAACCATGTTTAGTTTTTGATTTAATTTAAAAGTTATTGCTTGTAGACGTTTTTAAATCAAAATTATTTCTAATTTTATTTTGTAAACATTTCCTAAACAAAATTTTGATTCGATAATTAATCGAGCTATGGTGTTTAATTAGCGATACCTTCAAATATATTCTTTAAAGAAAAAATTAAGTAAGCAACGTAAATTACCTATTTTCTAAAACGTGCTTAGTGTAATGATTCATTCTACAGTCCTTCTATAAGATAACCCCTGCTGAGACTACCTGCTGTTAGAATTGTAAATGATACCCTTAAGCCCGCTTCACAATGTGCAAACTTTTGTTTACAGAAATTGTGGTGTCCAAGTTTTAAATTTCATGAGTGTACTTTGAATATTATACTGTTTTGGGACCAGTAGAGAGATCCAGTTGCGAACATAATTTTGGCTATCTTGATTAAAAACACGATTTTTTGGAGTTATATCGTTTTTCCACTCATCGATTCAATTGTAATAGGTGAAATAACTTTTCGTTTATTATTACTGTTGTTTTTGATTGATTTAGGGATTATTGATGGGTAATCATTGTTTTGACCGAGACCTAACGTTCCGATTCAGTTCCTTCTACCGAACTCTTTAATCACAGTTACAACGTCTATAGATCTGATCGCCGCTGCGACCTCACTGGAGACTCTCGTGGAGGTGGATGTCTCATAGCAGTCATAAATTATTTGATTTCGTTCCTTATTGATTGTAGTGCATATGCAAACATACTGCCGGATAACGACGTCTCTATCATAAAAATAAAGTTTGGTCACATCAATCTTCATGTAATAAATATGTATATTCCTCCTAGTTGTGATAGTAAAAATATCAACTTGTTGTAGACTTTCTCAAGGTTGTACTGCTAAATGTCGATTGTTCCATTGTTTTGCTTGATGACTTTAATATCCCTAACTATGTTAACCTATCTTGTAACTCGCACTCTGCTACTTTAATTGGAAGCTTCAGTAATAATCTTAATTTTAAGCAGCATAATACTATAATCAATATCAACATTTGAATATTAGATCTGGTTTTTCAAATTTAAATATTACCCTTTCCTATTCTAGTACTCCACTGGTGCTTGAAGACGCACATCACCCTGCACTAGAGTTCGAATTTTCCGTTATTTCGCATAAGTCAAATACTTTGTCACTAATAGAAAGACCTCCTCTTACAATTTTAAGAAAGCCGACTAACACTCCCATAGCAATATCGAATGGACCCCTTTATATGAATGTAAAGATGTTGATGATGCCTCTAGTTTAATTCTATAATTTACTCTGTATTTGATGCGCTGTTCCAAAACCATTCTGTCTAGTAAATATTTTCCATGTTGGTTCTCTAACAATAAAAAACTTAAAAAAGAATAAGCTTTGCCGCAAATAACCACTCAACTCTTGTTTTCTAACGAAGTTCTACTTCAAGTATCCGATTAATTTTTGAAGATTTGTTAACCTCAAGGGATCTACTAGTACTATACCATCCGTACTTCAATGACTCCAAATTAGCAGGTCATCTAACGTAGTGCATGTGTTTGCTGATTTCTTTTCTACAGTTTACCAATCCTCTACTGAGTGTAATGGTATGACTGATGTTTACCGTAGTTTACGTTGTATTAACATACAAGCAATTTCAAGTTTAAATATTTGTCTAGCCGCTAAACGTTTAAAAAATTCTATTTCTTCTGGTCCTGACTAGATCCCAAACTTCATCGTGAAAGATTGCATTGCTGTTGTTGTAGATCCATTTTCTTTTATTTATAACTTATCGATTCATTATTCTTCTTTTCCTAATGTTTGGAAAATATCTAGAGTATATCCAATATTTAAATCTGGTAATCTCAAGTCATCAACCATTACCGATCTATTTCTCTCCTTAGTATTTTCGTTTTACTTTATTTTACCTACCAAACCTACTTGCACCTCAACAACATGAATTTCTTAGGCGCAGATTAACTGTTACAAACCTTACAAGTTTCTCTAGCTGCGTAGCAACTTCATTAAATAATAAAAATCATGTCGATGTCATCTATACAGATGTTTCCAAGGCGTTTGATACCATTGATCAAGTGGTTTTATGTCGTAAATTGTTGTCTTTCGGTTTGCATTACAAGCTTGTTACATTACTCAAATCGTACTTATCTGAAAGATCGATGTATGTTGAATATTGGGGTCACAAATCATCTCTCTTTCGACCTAGGTCCGGTGTTCCTCAAGTTTTCAATCTGGGGCCGCTCCTACTCAACGTGTTCATAAATAACATTGTACAAGTGGTAGATGTAGAATGTTTTTTATTTGCAGACGATTTGATTTTTTTTGTAAATTTTTCTTTGATAAAGATTGCTTTCGTTTACAGTACAACGAAAATATATTATCTATGTGATGCAATCTCAATCTGCTAAAACTTAATACCTATCGGGAAATGCAAAATCAATGTTTTAGTCTCCAAAAACATCATGTTCAGTATGAATATACATTACAAGGCATACATCTTCAGCGAGTAACCACTGTTCGGGATTTTGGTGTTATATTTGACTTTAAGTTTACCTTCAATGACCAATATAACATCTTCAAGCTTTAGGTTTTACAATTCAAAACACCCGCAAATGTTTGAGAAATAATGCATTCAAAATACTATTCAACCATTAGTTCGGTCAAAGAATATGCTTCAACAATTTGGAAACCGCATAATAGTAACCATGTAAGAATGATGAAAGCTATTCAGCATAGATTTTTAAAATAATAAAATAATAAAGATATCTGTATTTATATAATTTAAAAATAAATTTAATTTCAAAAATAACTAAATAGTATCTCACAAAACACCAAGAATTGAAATGTTCAAAGTTGCTTGCGTGACTGTATGATATCTCTATATAAACTTATTTTACCTTTTACTTTTGTTATCAATTTGCTGATGATAGCTTAGCTATTGAAACACCAATAATTTTTCAGTTTTTGGTGTTTTCTTTTTCTGTTACACTTAATAACACGTTTCTAAAATTTTAAAGATTTTTGGGAAGCTTGTTGGAATAATTTAACGCATTTAAAAAATGTATTCGTTTGATTAAAATATTATATTTTACGACCAATAAGTGTTGCGACATTTAATCTTGCTGTCGTAACACGCCAGAAAATGCACTTACAATAAAGCAACTTTATCGGCAGATGTGTAATAGGGTGGGTCACAAATTTTTTTTTCTATTTTTGTAAGGGGCACAGCGATAAAAGGGTGCTAAATGGTGTCAAAATAACCTGTATGAAATATTATTACATTCTGACAAGTCTAACTGCCTCCGGATTGATGTCAAAGTTTTCGAATTTTTTGTTTACACAAATACACAGTGTGTATACTGTATAATGTTCTTTGATAAACAAAAATAGGTTTCAAATGTTGCAAGGGCCTTAGGGGAACAGATTTCAAGGTCAAGACACGTTTGCTCATTGTAAGTGTGTGTGTGTGGGGGGTTAGGAGCGTCGATTTATTCGTGGCGCGCCGCCAGCAATTCCTTACCAATGTGCGTTTCCTTTATCGTTCCAGCTAATAACGAGGAAGGTTGTGTTGCTTTCGTTTGCGCATTTTTATTATGGATCGTACTCGTGCAAAATTTAATTGTCCGTTGTTTGGTGCTTCAAGTGATATTAAAGGTAATGTGTTACCAACCTACGAAGATGTTATGAAGTTCTATGAGTGGAACCGGCATAAGATAAAATTTGATAATGAAACTAAGAAAGAACCCACGTATAAGGAAATAGAGGACATTGTGGTGACAAAAATTGAAAAAATTTGGTTAAGTGCTTCCATTCCTACTGTCCAACATAAAAGAGTGAAAGCGATGTTAATGGCGTATCATCTGAAATGCAAAAATATTCTAAAATCTCACCCTAAAATACCAGAAAAGAAATTAGAAGAGTTTCGCCGTACCAGTAAAGAATTGTTTGACATTTCATCCTGTAAGTGTAAGAACATCGATGAGTGCAATTGTCCTAGAGACAAAAAAGTACCTGTCAGAGAGCAAAGCTTCCTAATCGACCAACGAACCATTAGAAGAATGGTGATTGGATCCTTAGATCTTGCTACAACGAATAAAATAACAAAGACTTTGAAAAGGAAAAGACAAAGGCAAAATCACAGTTGCAGCCTCAAAATAAAAGCACAGAGAAGCTCATTGTGTCGACTTCTTCTGATTCTAGTCAATCGGACCAAGACGACGACGAGGGCGATTTATTCCAGCCATATTCCCATTCACAAGCCTCAACGTCGGCGGCTACTGCAGATAAGCCTGCAGCTACTACAAACATTACAGTAGACTACGCTTTATTATCAAGAACATGTGATCGATTCGGAGTATCAGACAGGGCTGGGGCAGCTATTGCTTCAGCAGTTCTTAACGCTTCCAGTTCGGAAATTATTGATAAAAATAAGCTTCGCAGGAAACGCAAAATAGCACGAAAATTAGCAGCAGAAGAAGACAAAACCCTACAAATACCTGCTTTATACTTCGACGGACGGAAAGATAAAACTTTAGTTATAACAAAAAGGACGGAAAAATGTATAGACACAACATTCTTGAAGAGCATATTTCATTGATAATGGAACCTAAGTCAAAGTTCTTGGGTCATATTGCACCAGAGGTTGGCACATCTAAATGCATAGTACAAGCAATTACCGATTTCTTCATGGATGCAGAATTTTCAATGGAATATTTGCTGGCAGTTGGGTGCGATGGAACAAACGTGAACGTAGGTAAAAATGCTGGTATCATTCGTCTGCTTGAAAAGAGGTTAGATAAACCTTTACAGTGGATTATCTGCCTCCTTCATATGAATGAATTACCCTTCCGCCACTTGTTTCAATATATTGATGGCAGCACTTCGGGACCCAATACATTTTCAGGGACAATCGGCAAAGATCTAGAAAACTGTGAAAAAGGTCAGTTGTTTCGTTTCAACCTATTTTGGCAGAGTTATCCGAGTTTCCTGCTGAAGGCATTAGCACAGACCAAAAATATTTGTGCAAAATAGTCGCAGCGGTTTCCACAGGCATATTTCCTAAGGATTTAGAAAACAAATCGCCAGGCAAAATGTCTCATGCCCGATGGTTAACTCGCGCTAATCGAATTCTACGTTTGTACGTTTCGATGGAATCGCCTTCAGAAAATTTGATAATTCTTGCAACGTATGTCGTGAAGGTTTACGCTCCAACCTGGTTTGCTATCAAAAAGCATCCTTCCTGTAAAAATGGAGCCCGGCACCTGTTCAAACTCATCGCTGCATCTAGATATTTGCCCAAAGAACTGAAAGAGATAATAGATCCAGTAATTCAAAGAAACAGTTACTTCGCACATCCTGAAAATTTATTGCTCGCAATGCTGACAGACCCTGAACCGCACATTCGTCAACTGGCAGCCCGTCGCATTTTGAAAGCTCGCAGGACTCAAGAAAATAAACTTCGACGTTTCCAGGTTCCTACTATAAACATGGATGCTTCATCTTACACCGATCTTATTGACTGGCAGGAGAGTATAACTGAACCACCAATATTGAAATCGATAACTGACGAAGATATCCAATTGTTTGTCACCCAAAAGGAGAAGGAGAACTCCCTATGCTACAACTGCCATGTCACAC
Organism: Abscondita cerata; assembly: GCA_030710515.1. Lineage (NCBI taxonomy): Eukaryota > Metazoa > Arthropoda > Insecta > Coleoptera > Lampyridae > Abscondita > Abscondita cerata. The sequence continues at coordinate 32,549 of JALBCR010002687.1, forward strand.
TCAAGCGGTTGAAAGGGCGGTCAAGACGGTGACAGAAGCTTCAGGCACATTGTGCACTAAATCTGAAAGAGAAGGTTTCATAAAATCCCAGATAGAGTCTCGAAAAGCCATGCCGAAATTTGATAGCAAGAAGGATTTTCGTGCTAATTGAAACATTATTATAACAATTTTATTTTTGTAAAATTTTTCTTGTAATAAACAAATGTTACTCAAACATTTTTAATTTGTTTTAAAAAGACAGACACATTTTTATACTTTTTTTATCCTGGATTTAACAAATAATCAAAAATAAGTGTTTTTTTACAATACATGTTATTCAAGGTCAATCCGGAGGCAGAAGATGACATCCGATTCTAATCAAATTTTATATGTGAGCTAAAGGCATCATTTGGCACCCTTTTCTTACTGTGCCAGAAAGAAATTAAGACATTTATTTTTTTCTATACAACTGTGACCCACACTAATGTGTAAGCAGTTACATAAGTCGGTTCCTTGATTATTATATATATTATTATGTAAAAAACGAGAGCTACTAAAATTTATTTATTAGTAAATATGTTAAGGTGTTATTTATAAAGTAGACAATACCTAAATATTATGCATTAGAGTTATCTATTTAATCATCGAATTTGAAATTTATTTCAGAATTCTGTATGTGCGTACATGCCGAACGATTTATTATAAAACAGTCATTTATTTCGTAAGGTGCTTAGGAATCTTCTCCAAAACAAAGCATTTTTCAGAAAAAACAAACTTATTACACACATCAAACAAAATGTCAACAAGAACTTTCTTTTATGATTTATTACTTGACAAATTTTATGGTTACCTAAATATTTGTTTCCAACTACATTTTCTCTTTTATGGAATGTATTTTTCATAATACAAAATAAAAGTGAATATAGAACAGAAAAAATTATTTTGCATGTTACATTAATAGAGCCAAAAATATATTACTCTAATTTACATAAACTTGAACAATATATTTATTAGGTTTTTTTGTTTTTATACAAACCGCAACTATCATAAATAAAAATTTAAAAAAGTTTAATTCCATTGCGTACACCGTACGTATTTTAAATAAGACCATAAATTACATTTATTTTCGAAAATTAAAACTTTATTATACGCAAGTGTATACAATGATTTATTTTTAGTAAAATTTGAAGCGTTCCTTGAAATATACTGTCTATCCTGATTGAGGCAAACATTTTAATTTTTGAGTCATACGTGTAAAATAATAACTGTTTTTTAACGACTTCAGGTTGTATTTGTCACATATTTCAGAGTAAGCGTTTCTAATTTAAAAAAACTTTTTGGATTAAATATAAATTTCCCAAGTGAATTCAATAATACTTTTGGAGGTAATGTATTAGTTTTTCAAGCAAATTCAGAAACTCAATTTTTTTTGTCGGTTTTATGCTTTCTCTTATTTTTAATCTGGGGGTTCAACTAATAGATATAAATAATAGGAATTTTAATGGTCGGTTTAATTGTTAAGGGATTAACGTTAATCATAAGAGCATAAACTATTTGAACATTTTTAATTCAGAACATTATTTACGTTTGTAATTTACAATTTTTTTTTATTTTTCAAAACAAATCTAATTAATACCATACAAATAAATAAATAAAATGGTAATTAATTGTTTTTGCTTGTGACGTTATTTTTGATGTCATTGGGCATTGTTGTATAATTCATCTTTATTATAAACATTACCGCACCTTATGATTAGGCAACCTAAACGTCCGGGTTGCATAAATTAATTCGTTTCTGTGACTGCGTGTAAACCGGGGTTTCTGCTAGCGTAAAAATCCATTCTTTAGAACGTTTGTTTAATATATCATTAAGATTGAGTACTTAGTCAGACGACATTTTCTTACAATTGCCGCATTGGCATTTTCTTTTCAATCGGTTCTGGTGAAGGTGAAGTGTTTTCAAAGCTGCAAGAAGGTGAAGTGTTTTATTTTATCATATAATCCTTCTAACAGTTTAATTGATTGTAGGTCGGTGAGGTCTTTTGCTTTATATATGACATCGAAGTTCTACACGTCGCCAAAGCCGTGAATACATCATTCTCTTTAACTACGTACACGGCATTTTGTGTATCTTTTTCTTGTACAATTTTTACCTGGCGAAGCTCCTCTGCGAACAATTAAAACTATAAATCAGCCAACAATTTACGTCACAATCAAGTGTGGTGTTGGTGTTACGCTGAATTCTATTTCCTTTCTATGAGTCAGACGTTAACATTATATAAATTAATATCAACTGGTAGTAAACCCATCATCTGTAATTCTTCAAACGTATTCACAGGAAATTTATTTGCATCAGCATTGGACGTTCTAGAGTACCTCAAATAACACGGGTTACTACATAAGGCCGCTAATTTTAACTAATTTGTGTCTTTATGCGTCTCGATCTTAAAGCTTTTATGATTAGCTTAATTTGATATCTTAACTTATACTTTTCTTATCACCTCGGTTCTCTGTTCACGTTGCTAGGAACAGATTCGATGTGAAAATCGATGTTTTTTCAAATTCGTCTCGCATTAAAACGGCTCGAGATATTTTCGTTTCGAAAAAGTTTCGAGTTTACAAAAGATGTGTCTTTATTTTCGATTTAAATTTTTTGTACGAGAGCATCTTCAAGGTTAAAAAATTGTTAAAAGCAGTCAAAAAATCTCAAACATATTTTCGAACCGATTTTCAAAATTTAAAAGAATTTTACGCGGAAAGAAAATAAAAAATTTTGGCAGTTTTAGTTTTTTGACCTCGCGTGTTTTCAAAGGTTATAAGCGAAAAACTTTTTCGAAAAAATTTTAATCGAAAACTAAATCGGCCATAATTTCTAAATTATAATCGATAAAGAATAAAAAAAACGTTGGTTTTGTGCCCCTGTGCATAATGTGTAATAAAATTTTTCTTATTTTAAAAACATGAATAAAAAAACATAAGATTCGTAATTTTGCAAATTTTCGAATGGTTTAGCTGTAGAAGGTTCAATTTTACCAAGGTGATAAGAAAAATATAAGTTAAGACAAAGCATACCCAGTACTGGGCCAGTGTTCAGTATATCGCTGCGTGCTGTTGCATTGGTAGAATAGGCAACGCACTTGAGGGAACAGTGTTACTTAGTTCGTGAGGCTCCTAGGGGGCTGGAGTCAGCTAGTAAACTTATAATTAACGCTATTGTGTTACCTTTTTCTTGTTTGTGAGGCCTTTCGAAGAATCGGGTTTACATAGGGGTGCTCTTGCATTTAATAAAAAATTATTCGGTTTAGTAACTAAAATTAGGGAAGTCAATATTATGTTCTTGTGAAGTTTGAGCTTATAATAGCAATCTCGTTACTTAAATAGTTATTTGATGTTGGCCATTTTATCCCTGCGCTTTGCAGAATATTCGCGACATTGTTGTTAGATAACAATATAACTAGTCAAACGTGATAGGATCTGTGTTACTTATCTAATTTATTTGCTATATTGTTTTACATGTCTTATTGTTAGTCATTATAACTTGTTGTGAGGTGTACCTCGGTCTGTGACACAAAAGGTTCAGTGACCTCTATTTTGTTAATTTATATGTTTCTTGTGGTAATAGTTTGTTTTTTTGTGTCTTGAGTTTTCACTATTTAGGACAAATTTCTTCAATTGAAGTTTGGCGCCTGATACGATTTGAAGCATCTTCTTATCTCATGGATTTTTGTTTTTTTTAGTCCGTTCTTTATTCTTTTAAATTGCTGTACTAAAATGTTAATTATTATTTACTTTTAAATAACTAGTATTTGTATTCGGTATTTACATACATTGTCCAGAGTCCAGAACACGCCATATTTTACGATGAACGTGACGCACTGCTGGTGTAAATATTTTGGGTTTTTGATCTTTTATCTTACCAATTCGTTTTCTGAGAATTATTACATTTCGTATCGTTCATTGTGACAGAAGTAAAACTGTTGCTGTGTTTTCTTTTATCACTCATGCAAGATTTTGAGGATATAACCAAAGATTTTAATTCAGAAATCCATTTATCGATTTAATATCTACTGCTGAAATCCAACAAGCACACAGACTACGAACTACGCCGCCTTGTTTAATTTTTTTTGTTAAGTACAACATTCCTTTATTTCTACGCTTAAAATTTTATCTACAATGTGTATCTACATATAAAAGAAGTGCATCAAATTCTGATTTAAAATTTATGCTTAAAATATTTTACAATTCACGTATTTATTCTCATGAGAACTACTTACTATTTATCTATAATTAAACCCTTTAACTTTTTATTATGTGATACATTTTGTTTCAAAAATATATATTTATCGTTGGCATTTTTTTCCTTTTTGTTATACATCTCATTTCGGTAAGTCTCATTATTTAAAAAAATTGAAGACCTTTCTCTCAGAAGTGTACGAAAGACTGTTACAGTACCTACTACCTACAAAACATTTTTTATTTTCTTTTATTTTTATTAATTTTGTATTCACGTCACAATCTTGCCGTTGCTAATATCTCACCGCCATTTTGGCGTCAACAAGACTGGATACCGTAACAGTTTGGAACACGGATTTTTTTGGTACGTGAGCGTTTTGCCCTGCTCTATCCGTTACACTAACTCCCCAATATTATTTCATGGAAAATGTCATTTAAGTGGGAAACGAAAAAAACTACATAGGTTTGTAGGGGCGTCTTGTTAAATGTAAATCTGAATTTTTGAAATTCTGTCTCCCTCTCCACCCGGACCCTTCATGATTGCAAAATGGGTTCAATTTGTTTGATGGGCTACAACTCATGATGGTTGTACTGCTTGTACAAACGATCCTAAGTGATTTTAGTCTTTTGCCCAAACTTGAAAAATCGATATTTCTCAAGAATAAACTCGTTTTTTAGAAACAAATGGATTTGCTTGGATTGGCAGAAAACCGCGAGTTTAAGAGTCTCTGAAAGACACCCATTCTGTTCAGTTTTTGGCGCTAAAATTTTTAGTTTAATCCTGCAAATTAATTGGACCGACATTTTTCGAGTTATTTTTTGAAATTTTCCACACTCATTCAGATTACGCGTTTTTTTCCAGGTAACAATTTTGGTTTTACCCCCAAATTGCTCAAATTGATACTTTTCAATGTATGGACCAAAAACTGCTCTGTGTTTTTAAAGTCGCCCTTTCCGCACTTTTATTGCAAAGAAAGCGCCGCAAAGAAGTTTGAACGGAGACTATTAGAAAACATTTTTTAACACGCGATATTTTTGGTTCTTATCATCAATCTCAAAAAATTGATACTTTTCGAGATATCGAAAGAAACATTTATGATTCGAGTTTTAAACAATCAATTTACTCTTAAGTACAATGTGCTACCGTTGCATTCGGACGCTTCCCCACAAAGGAACTGGCCGTTTTTAAAAATTGCCTCCTTGCGACCCCACATCCTGAAGAGTATCGATCTGAGCATTTTGCGAGATAAGACCAAACTTATTTTACGAAAAAAAACGCCAATTCTTCAGGAGAAGAAAATTTTAAACATTTTTCTCTTCGCGATGCCATAACTAGTGGATTTCCGCCAATTCAAGCAAATCAATTTGCTTCTTAAAAATCCATTTTTGAACTTACATCTTGAAAGACATCGATTTAGTCAATATTTAGTACAATCTTAACGGCCTGAACTAATTTATCATGCATAAATTCAACGTTTTTAAAAGAAAATTGAGCGTAAATAAACCCAGGATTCGTCGACTATAAAGCATTTCACTTTTAAACGGTACCCGGATGTTTGTTTAAAGGTGCAAAAGAATTAAATCGTAAATTCAATAACGCTTCGTACGTGCATGATATTCGCATTAAAAATAGTAAGATAAATAAGAATGATTAACTCTTAATCACTTATCTGGGTGTGTGTCAAAAACAGCTTCTTTTGAGAAATTAGTTCGCATCACCACGTAGTCCAGGTTAGATTTTGAAGCGTGATAATGATAACGACCCGCCTTCTTGGAGTGATTCCAGGTATTTATTAATTGTTAGAAGTATCGCACATCTCTCAGTGTTCAAAGAAAATGATGTATCACACATAATTGTTTAGAACCTAATAGTTTAAATTGCCCAACTTGTTTGCAATTTGTTGAGTGACCTTGTATCTTTTACCGTTTTCAAGATCCCTATAGTTTTCATTCGTATCATAAACACAGTGTATAACACCTTCAAGTTTTAGATTTTTTAAATTAATAAAAATAAATTATAATGAATCTTTACTGATTAAAATATTGCACATTGAAATAATTTTAAGAGATGCTAAATTACGGAACGAAAACAATTCTTAAAAATTAATAACTTTTATAGTAATGGACACTTACACAATTTGTTCCAAAAAGTACAAAAACTGACGTATTTTAGAAAAATAATTAAAAAACACTGTAGAGAATTACAATTATTTATTTTTAAAAATATTATTTGAACATAGTTTTTTCAGCTAGAACTTAGTTGGTTTAAACAATTCTTAATTTAATAATATAGATAGAGACATGTTTTTTTAATGACAAATGAAATAGAAACAAAGTTGTAAATTTTATTGTTCCAAGTTGAGCAATTTTTTTTTGAAAAATTTTTTCTTTTTGAGAAAATTTATATTTTATTGAATTTAACAATAACTTAAAAAAATTAATTGAACAAAAACTTTATCCCATTAATGTTTTTGCAAATTACTTTATACAGGGTGAATAATAACAATGGGAAATCTGGAAACTGGAGATACTACACGCCAATTGGTGCCCATTGGAGCAATCATGCTTTATCCGAAGATAAATATTTTTGGAAATATGCGGTGTTAAAAGTGGTAATTTAAATTTTTTTGCCATTAATCTGAAAACATCTGAGTTAGAAAATTAAAAACTGGTTATGTTTTTTTAGATGACGAATAAGATACGTGTTGCAATTTTTGCGTTGCTCATAGAACACGCTACTTACTATCAATTTTGCCTACATTTAGATTCATAATTTATCACTCTGTATGTGTAACTGCAAATTTAATTCGGAATCTGAAAGAGCAATAATTTCTACATAAATTATGTATTCTCGTTTCATATCGATATCTCGATTCGTTTTCAAGAAAAAGTGATTTAACGAACTTTTTTTTTAATAAGATGCGAAAATTAAAAGCGACACACATCAATTTGTAGTAATACTATATGTCTCATAAAGAAAATATCATCTTATTCTTTATAGAAACAAGTAAATAAAAACTTGTGGTGTCAAATGACTAAATATTTGTGTGGCGTCACTTGCAGCGGTTATAAAATTTTGAAAAAAAAATTTGCACTATATGACGTGTAGTATTTCTAGTTTCCGGATTCCCCATTGTTAATGAATCACCCTCTATAAGTTTTTTTTGTTTTAAATTCTTAAAAATGCAAATTTCAAGTAGGTATTATGTAATCGATTTATTTTAACTTTGGGATTTATTTTATGAAATACGTTGACCTCTAGAACAACATTATTATGTTTAATTATAATTCACTTGACTAACTGTAATTTTTAAATAAAATGTTACAATTGTCGGGTTGGAAAATGTTGCATAAGAATTCGGTATTTTCCAACTTTTTATAAAATGTGTAAATTGAAGCCCATACACATAAAAGACGTTCGCCAGTTGTAAATTTATTTTTAAATCCTTGTGTAGTTTTTAAAATGTGTATTTAATTCAAACACTGAAAATTGGCGCCGACATAGTTCAATAGAAGGTCATCTGTATCGTGACGTCATTCCTTGTATAAATAACATAAAATAGTAAATTAGTAGCGTTTTACGTTAGTATTACACAGTGTTATAACGGTGAAAGTGTTTTTATGTCTCGTCGGATGTAAATATGTATAGAAAAATCTGTAAGTTTAATGGCATCCTGTAGTAATGATATGAAGCACAAATTCATTTTGAAATAAAAGGTGTCTACCTAATGTGAATTATGTCTTACAATAGAATTACTTACGATGTAGTTTTTTCACCTCTAATCTCCGCGGGATTGAATCGTTCGTCATTCTTAATAAAGACCATCACCATAACCATATGTAAAGACGACAGGTTGTTCGAACAAGCCTTGACAAGCTCTTCCGATGTCATACAATTATAAACACACGCATTTAATTCCAATAAACACAAAGATGACCACTGAACCAAGCGTAAAACGTAAACAAACCACCATTTATACGAGTTTTGACGTCACGACTAATGGCAACGCGTTTAAAGAGTGATTTTAAAAGACGATGTTTTGGATATTCTTAAAATGAAAATATTTAATTCTGAACACATTATATATTTTTGTGGTACTGGGGTTTCCTTTTACATTTATGACTAAACAATGAAGTATAATTTTCTTAAATATAAATTTAATGAAAACATCCAATTACATCTAATGGGTTGATCGCTCTCGTTCATAGCAATTCTTCCAACGTAGACTGCATTTCCTTCGTATAATCGCATACAATATTAGTACCAATATTATAGTTACTTTTTATATTTGTTAGTTAGTATTCATATAATTATTACTACTTATTACTCCAATTTACAACTTTCAGATTTAAAAAGATCTGTTATGATATGCTTGTAAAAGTTTTCGTTAAACATTACTAATTATTGAAACGGGTAAACTCTAGTTTTTAGTCTAGTCTTCTTTGTTATATTTACTTATCTTTTTTAATAAAAATTGTGCATCCATCTCTAAGTATTGATAAAAATTTAATTGGTGAAAACAAAAAGAAATAGCTGCCATTGTCAATACTATATTTATTTTTATTTTAAATATTAGGAGGAAACGTTAAGTTGTAACCAGAGCCATCTATTATTTATTAGCTAAACTAGAAAGTATTTGCTATAATATGACTAGTTTGATTTCGTGCAACGACTTAATATTTAAAAAAAAAATTTTTATTTACGTATACAAAGTATTTATAAATAAAATGATAAAACAAGTAAACCTTGAAATTCATAGTATATATTATGTAATTGACGAAACAAAAATTAGTTAAAGTTAGGCAACCCAACTTGCTTTCGAAGGCCCTCTTATTATTAGTCTGACTGGTGATTGCTATTTTAAAAAATATTGTTTTTTGGGCACTGTGCTTTAATAGTATATTACATACGTGGTGGAAAATGTTTCATTTTATCCGAGGGCTCATTATATCCGACCGACAGGCGAAGCTTGGAGGTCGGATAAGCTACGAGGATGAAATGAAATTTCTACCGAGGTATGTATACTATTTTATTCACAATACATTTTTGAAGTGAAATAATATAAACTGAAACTACAATATAAGTACTCTTTAAAGATAAAAAACCGTTATATTACTTGCATTCTACAGTAATTTAGGTAATGACTTTGTTGGAAATTTATTAACACAACAACAATACAGAAATTTAATCGACATTTAAAATTAATGTATAGTTGATTAGTATCAATCACAATCAGTATCAATTTGTTACAAAACTAATGCTTTGATCAAGTTCACTTAGAAAAACAAAAACATATTCCATTTAGCTTGAAATTCACTATAGTCTATACACTATTGGCGCGGAGTAATAAATCAGAATTGCTTGAAATAATTCTTTATTTTCTTGTGAAAGCGGTACTTCTACGGTTAAGTAAAACCAATAAATTCTAACCAAAATACGATCATTGTGCCGCTCTTGCAGCATATCGACCCATCTAGGGTCCTGAGAACAATAGCTTAATTTGTATAAGCACGTTGTCATCAGCAGGTACTGACAAAACGAAATCATAGCCGTAGATGTGGGTATTATACCAAGATACAAAAAATAATGGTATATAATACGTAAGTAAAATTTTGTAATGTGATCTACTATACAAATAAAATAAATAACATATAACCACATAATAATTCATATCAAGGTAGATTTTTACTATTATAATATATTTACCTACAAAAAATATGATTTTCAAATGTGACAGGTTTATTACTCCGCGCCAATAGTATACTGAGTATAATCATTGTGTATAAAATTCCAGAACTAAAAATGTCTCAAAGTTCAGAAAGTGAAATGGAGCTAGGCACTCCAGAATTAATGGAAGTGGCCAACGAAGCGGTTCAAAATTTGTTACGGAGAAAAGCAAAAGTCGTTATCAAAAGTCTACAGAGATTATAAAGGTTGGTGCGCTAGCAAAAATGTACAGCAGAAGACATCAGAAAATATTGTGCTTGCCTATTTTAGCGACCTGGCTAAATCAAAAGCCTTCAACATTATGGGCAACATATTAAATGTTACGAACAACATTGGATATCAATGAAAATATAGATATCTCGAAATTTTCTAAACTAATAGCATATTTGAAAAAAACAAAATGTGGGTTACAAACCAAAAAAATCAAGTACGTTTTCTAGAATTAAAATCAATAGGTTTTTGAAAGACGCACCATTAGACTTTCTTCCACAAAAAGTAAGTAGTTTGGAACCTCTTCGGAATGAATGTGTATCCAAAGAACCTATAACTAAACTAAAAATAACCTAACTTAAGGGTGAAACTTAAAGCTAAGAACTTATAAATAAACTTAAAATAACCTAACTTAAGTGTGCAATCTAAAATTAAACTTATATTAACCTTCGGGTACACATTCCGAAGAAGTTCCTTAGTTTATTATTTATCGAAGTGACAAATAATTTTTTTACAATTTCCAGGCGGCTTTGATATTGGGTGCTTCCGGAGCTTGTCGAAGTGACGAGCTTTTTAAAATGACCATTAGCGACATAAATTTTCTGGAAGATAGAGTCACTGTTTCAATTCCTGATTCGAAAACACACCATTCACGAGCATTTATGGTCTCTAATACAGAATGGATAAACATATTAAAACAATATATAAATATGCGTGGAAGCATTGAAAATAACAGGTTATTTATGCAAGTTCGATATAACAAAATTACAAAACAGCCTTTTGGGCATAACACAATTGCATCATTTCAAAAAAAAATTGCAACATATTTGAAATTAAAAGAACCAGCAACATTTACCGACACTGCTTTCGACGAACTGCAGCTACATTACTAGCTGATAATGGTGGTGATATTCTGCAGTTAAAACGGTTAGGCGGTTGGAAGTCCAGTGCGGTGGCAGAGTCATATGTGGACAATTCGTTAGAAGGCCAAAAAAAGTTGCCGTTATGTTGTCAAGCACAACTCATGACAGCGGGCCAAGTAGCTCTAATGAATTTAGTGTATGCAGCAGCCAAACAAAACAAGGAATATCCTTTGTTATTAATGCATCCGGTAATTCTAACGTAACCATAAATGTTAGAAATGAACCCTCGAATGGATCTAATTGAAAATACTTTAAGATACTTTTTTTTATTGTTATACATTTTCTTACTTATTAAATAGGATTGTTTCTTTGAATTATTTCTCCCCGTTGCATTTTCTGGTTATACACATACATCCAGTTGCCAAAACCGTTTCATGTGGTTTCTTTAAGTTGGTGAAAAAAGTGGGTTTGTTCCTAATAGCATGACTATTATTTCGAGCAACACCGACTTGTACTGTTAATGAAATGAAACATCAACCTTCCTTTCCTACACATGCTTCGACCTACAAAATTGAAAACAATTATATACTTTTAGGTTATGAAATAATATAAACTGAAAACAGCGACTCTACAATATAAGTACTCTTTAAAGATAAAAAACAGTTATAATACTTGGGTTCTACAATAATTTAGGTAAATCCTTTGTCGGAAATTTATTAACATAACAGAAATTTCTGACAGGCTAAATTAATATTGGCAACACTGAAACTTGTTCCTTTTTATTTCTTTCTCTCTCTTTTCTCTTGGATTGAAAGTGAACAACTGTTTACTTTCAACCCGTGGGAAAGTCATTGCAGTTAATAACGGTAAACTTTGAAACCTTTTGAAAGTTTGCAATTCACACATTTCAATAGTGATTGTGAATAAACCTTTTATTACATTTATTTTTTTAATTCAAAATTTTATTATTTATGGAAATTTAAACAGCATATTTTGAAAGGGTTTTAGTTTTAGCATAAACGATATGTTTGTCTGATGCACTTTTTAAGAAACTGAGAAATATAAAGTAATTTTAGGTCAAACAGTCTTTTAAGCATAATTTTGAATTGATGAAAAAAGTAGATAATAATACTATGATGCTAACTTTTTAGAATTTACTGTATACAATGAAGAATGTTTAGGGATTACATAAATGGAATACAAGGTCCTCCTAAACGATTGTTTTATGAAGCTAGTAAAATCCTCTTACGTTCCATAAATATTTCTAATTTCTCAATAAAATGTACAGATTAATTTGTTAATATAACTTATATGGATAAATAAATAAATAGTAAATTAAAATTTTATACCACAAGATTTAAAGTAAGCACATTGTTACCTGAAGAGCATGTAGGTACAATGTTTTCCTAGGCGATTAAAATTTAAAACTATTTCTTAGTTTTCTTGTTTAAAGCTTTCGAACACATACCCGACCGAAAATTTCATGTAAACCTAAAACCTCATGTTACACACTCCGACACGTGTTTGTGTATAATAGTTTTATAAATTCTGTAAAAGGAAAAATAAAAGTGTCAAAGACGTTATCGATTACTCTCTAACAACTTATTTCCAAAGTAATATTACGAAATTTGATATTCAAAGCTTTCAAAGGTTATAAAGATAGGAACTTCTGTAAAACGAATTAAGATACTGATCATTAAAATTAACAATAATGTCGTCACAACTTCTTTACGCGTAATTAACAGAAGTTATTTGTTACTTTGAAAACACATTTTTGTCTGATGAAGGTGGAAGTCTCGTTTGCTTTCAATTTCACAATTTACTTGAAAAGTTTATAACACACTTAAATTTTACAAATTCTTTTAAAAATTAACAATTTATTAAAAATATAGTATCATCATTGCATGCAATGACGCATCCTTAGAAAGTTTACACAAAATCTAAGTGAATGTTTTAGTTATTTTTTAATTCATTGAACCCTAATTAACTGAATTTTTCTTAATTATATCATCATGCTACTTATATTTAAATACTTGGTCGTCTTCGATGAGTGACAACTACATTTTGTGTATCAAGTAACCTGAAATAACAATTTAGTGGTTTATGGTATCCCTCCTCGAAGAAGAACCAATTGATTAACTTTTTAGTTTTTCCCTTTATAAGGGTTGGAAGTGAGTTAGAGTGCAAAAACACCTTGTCCTTTTTTCTTTGTCGACGTTTCGACCGACGAAGGTCGGTCTTTATCAAGACATCAAAAGAATAGGTGATACTTAGGCACTCCCATAAGTTAATAACATCTTTGGTCCAAAACATAAAATATATAAAAATTGATAATTTATAATTATCGTCGTTCAAAATTTTATAATTAATAATAAATAACACATATACATAAAAGTTACACATTCGACACCTATAAAGAAGGCTCTTCCCGAGGAACAACTAAAAAAAAACATAAGGAGTTACAACAATCAATTGATTAAATTTATTTGGTTAATTGAACTTATTAATTTTCCAACAATGGTGACCCAGGAAAATTTATAAGTTCAAAAACTAATAAGAGAAAAACAACGTAACAATTGGTTAATTGACTTAGAGAAGAATGTTCTATGATTTTATATTTTGTTGCACTTAACAATTCAGATTTTTATAATAACTTACTTACCAATTATGTAGGGAACAGGCTGCTTTATTATAAAATTGTTGATATTTATTGGGAACGAATCCATGGGAGGAATAGAGGGATTAGAGATAGTTGAACCTCCGGTAGGAAGATATGCATAGAATATAAGTTTTACGATATCAAATTGGTAATTGGTAAGAATTATCATACGGGGTGAGTTTTTTAAAACTTACGAAGCCTGTATTTTTAAACAAAAAGCAAAAACAGGTCAATTTTATATTGAGGGGCGTGTATTGACGTGTAAACAACATTTATGAAATTAACACCTTGACGAATAGCGACTACTCTTAAATTTTTAAATGGCACTACCCTAAGTGTGATACGTCATATTTTATGGAATTTAATAGGAAATTTAGTAGTACAGTAGTTTTTTTAATTTAGAGCAATTTTGGACGTTCTGGAACAATATGCTGCAAATTTAACAATGTCTTCACACAAAGCAACAGTAGAAATAGGACTGTCACAAAGAAGTGTTGTTAAAATATTTCAAGTTATATCCGTTCTATGCACATTGTTCGAGAATTGGCAAAAGACGATCCAGGATTAAATTTTTGTGAAACCCTCACTAATTGAATAAATTCAATTCCGTTATTTGTAATAAACATTTGTATTGGTGTTGAGTGCACATTCTATTTAAATGGTCATGTTAATAAAGAAAACTGCCGGTATTCGAGCAACGAGAATTCCCACGTATTACGGTGGCAATACACTCAGTATCCAGGAAAACTGCACGTTTGTGCAGGAATTTTGAGCAATGCTATTATTAGATCTCTTTTATTGACGGAAAATTGACCGGTAAACGTTATCTGGAAATGCGGCAAACTATCATCGAACCTTTAATTATTGAAGAGCTAGAAAATTCAAAAGGTGCGGACGGAAATCTTTATTTATACAAAAATTTATTTCATTCCCAACCAAGTTGGAGCTTTTCCTCATTACGTTCTACTTCTAAGACAAGGTTACATAATCGTTATCCAAACCAGTGAATTGGCAGAAGTGTATCAATTGAATGGCCTTCCAGGTCACCCGACCTTAGTCCTTTAGATTTTTTCTGTGAGGTCATTTAAAGTCAGTCGCCTAAAAAAGTTAACTGTGGTCAATCGAAGAACTACGGCGTAGAATAAATGAAGAATGTGGTGCAAACACAAGATAAACTTTTTAATGTGTTCAAGAAGAGTTTGAAAGGCGGTTTTACTATTGTCTTCAGAACAACGGAAATCATTTTCGACACATGTTGTAAGCTCTTTCTATGATTTTGTTTTTTCAATTAAATTCTTTCGCGGTCCAAAAATTGCTCGACATTAAAAAACAAGTGTACCACTAACATATGACGTATCACACTTAAGGTCGTGCCATTTAAATCAATTTTGGGTAGTCGCTGGGGAGTCAAGGGGTTGATTTTACAAATGTCGTTTACACGTCAATACACGTCCCCCTTAATATAAAAATTGACTTGTTTTGATTTTTTTTATTTTTACATCATTTGAAAAAGATATGAACCTGAAAGTGAAAAATTTGTCAATGGTGTTCAAAAATATTGTTAATTGTTCTAACAATAAGTTTTTGCGACATTTAGTGTCGACTCCTGTTAACGATCACGTACGTAAATGCATTCGCATTAAGCAACTTTAAAACTTATGTTGGTTATAATTATCGAAAGATCGAGTTTTGTAACTGTTTTTACATATCTGTCAACAAAGTTGCTTTCTGTACTTGCAGCGATTGCAAGATGCATTCAGTTCGTTGACTTCACCTTGAGACAAAATTTCTGTTGCATTATATTTTCTTGAAGTAGTTTGAAGTTTTCGTCGTCTAAAAGTTTTGTCAGCAGATCGTGCAGCAGATTTAAAGGACAGCCCCATTTGCCGTTCTTAGGTAGTTTACGTCAAGCTTTCGAAGAATTCACTTGTGCGTAGGTATCGATAAAGTAAATAAATTTCGGGTTGTGAAGTTAGATAGGGTGTTTCTCCGCTTCGCTATTGCGGATAATTTTTATATCGCAATAACAGTCTTCGAAGTTTTTGAGGATTTAAGTTTGTGTCAAGTTTTCGCGTAACGCGGTTTTATAAGCTTTCCGTACTACAAAAATGATTGCTTACTAAGTGTAGGTTTCTACCAAAAGAATTTACGTAACTGAGGTTTAGTAAAAGAATTTATCGTAACTACATGTAAGTTTCTGGCGTTTATTAAAAAAAATTAACGACCTGCTAATGTTTGGCGTTAATCAGAAAAAAGTTCTTTTAGTTTTGCATTTTGCACTAGAGGTCTTTTTGGCGTTTTGTCAAAATCTCTTAAATTTTTATTTTTTAAACTAACTTTTCTGAAATTCTTTTTTTTTTCATCAGAATCAAATCACCCTTTTTTTATTGAAGGAAATCCTCATGTTAGCACAAACAACGGTATAAAATATTTTGAAGGACCATAAGTATAGGTAAGTTGTAGGGGCCATCAAAATATAGGAATTTATTTAACCCTTATCCGGGCAACATAATATCCTGACGTTACCGGGCAGCACGGGCCTGCTAGGCCCGTTCTATTTATATGTGCTTGGGAGGTGAGGTTTATGTATATATGTATATATAATCAAATGTTTTTAAATTATTTAATACAAACAGACATTACAACAATTAAATTAAGAATTATTTACAACAATTATTACACAATAATTTCGAATGTTCGTTACAAATATTTTGTTTACATTCGCTACACGATTGTTTTTGTTTACGATCCTAACTTTAGGACACAAATAGCATCTTCTTCTAATATTTTCTTTATTTTCTAATTTTAATTTTTTGTAGAAATTGGTTCATCTACAAACTGATTCATACAGTGCTGGATACTTAGCTGCAACCCTCTAGATTGTCTTCTTCTAATATGAGGAACTACTAAACTCTCAGATAAAGACAACAAAATAAACGCCTCTTTTCGTGTTTATTTTGTTCCAATCTGGTTTTAGATTGGTCCAGATAACATAAGCTGCGACACCACTTACGTCTAAAAGATTCATAAAAAATGTAAATGGCCAACGATTTGTTTTACGTTTACTCATGTATTTATGAACCATTTGGTCTAATGTATCCACACCACACTTAGTGTGGTTATAATACATTACCATTTCTGGTTTGTTCTTATAGTCGCTATTGTCTCCTTGATTGTGATGCATAGTTGACAAGATTATCACACTTTTGTTCTTTTGGGTACATACGATACCAAAGATGCATGTGATGTGAACCCAAAAATTGAACTTTCTTCATTCCGTTTCTTGCTAGGCAAAATTCTTGCGGTATAAAGCGTTTGTTTTTTTTCACAGTTCCTACGCATGTTAGTCCATTTTTCAATAAGCGTTTTGCTAACATATAATCTGTGAAATAATTGTCAAATGTCACGTTTCTGTTTGAATTATAAAACGGTTCTACTAGTTGTTCAACTACACTACTTGCGAGGCCTTTCGCAACTTGATTGCCTTCTTTTCCGATGTAGGGAATCCCATTTAGAGGATAGTACGTTTGGGAATCGCATGCCCACCAGATCTTCAAACCATATTTATCAGGTTTTGATGGTATATATTGACGGAATGGACATCTTCCTCGAAAAGGTACAAGCTGTTCATCCACTGTTATATTATCTCCTGGTAAGTAATGCTTTTGAAATTGTTATTGACCATTTCCCAAATTTCCCTTATAGGTGCAAGTTTATCTTTTTTCTCCGTGGATTACGGGTTTCTTTGTTATCAAAACGTATAAATCGTAATAAATTTTTAAATCTTTTCAATCCCATAGTCCCTCGAAAAATTGGTGGCCCGTATAAAGCACTCCACAGCACATCATAGCTGGTTTCATTTGCGCTCAGATGGCCAGCGCTCAGTAACAAACCGAAAAAGCGCGAATTTCGATGTTGTCACATGGCTTCCAAATAATATCTTTCAACATCGATTTGGCTTCATTGTTTGTACGTAAAACAATTTCAGAGACTATATCGTCGTCTAAAATAAACAAAAGCGTCAATTGGTTCGTCAATAATTTTTCCCTGCGGTATTATCGCTTTATGCAACTTTGATTTGATTATGTTACACGAACGAGATCGACCTGTAGGAGCAGGTTGGCTGCTCCATTCTGTGCCATCTTTAGAACTGTATTTCGATGTAGTAACAACATGTAAATTATGCATCTCTTCGCCTTCATCCAGTTCTTGAATGTCTTCAGCTTCACTAGCAGATGAAACATGATCTTCTTCTTCCTCGTCACTTGATGAATCAATTACATATTCTATGTCGTCGTCATCTTCCTTCCATGGATTTTGGGCTATTTTTTCCAGTTCTGCGTGAGTTAACTTTCGATTCATTCTTATGCGGCACAATCACATTCACAATTGCATACGAACTAAACTTCAAAGAAGTATTGGCATGAATATTTATACTTGTACTATTATCTTTTCATAAATACAGGGAAAGTTTTCTTTTATTGTAAAAACCAAAATTTTTCACTAATTAGCTATATATAAAGACACTGTAATTATGTAGATGCTCATTAGATAATCCTCAAAAGCAATTATTTTTCGATAAACAATTTAGGGCTTACTAAGCCCGCTTACCCGGTAATGAGTATTTAGAAGGATTTGCCTGATAAGATTAATATACACAAAATATAATCCAAAATTTTTTCATAAGTAAATAGCAAATACTGTTTTGAAAGAATTCTGGAATGCATTAAGTCAAATTATATTTATTAATATAAATATTGAAGTTTGATTCCGTCGTCGGGCCTACTAGGCCCCCTTGCCCGGATAAGGGTTAAACATAACTGCAAATTACTTTTTAAAATTTATACTTATCATGTCGTATTTACATAAAACGCTTGAAAGAGGAAGACTTTGCCATTAGATGTTAAGGAAGATACGCAAAAGAGATAATTCTTTGGACCGATTAGAACATCTTTAAAAGTGATGGGAGAGTCAATCTCACACACTATGCATGATTGGGCTACGGAAAATCCTCATTGTTTGCGTAAAGTTCAGCACCGAGGACGTTGGAGTTTAAATGTGTGGTGTGGCATACTGGGAGGAAGAATTATTATTTTGAGCAATTCCTAAATGGCAATGTCTTTTTTGACTTTTTGGTCAATCAATTACCTTTGTTATTGGAAGATGTGTCACTGGAAACACGGCAAAATTTGTTTTTTGCAGTTGGTTAGTTGCCCAGAACATTTTTGCTATTATTATCCGAGAACAGTATTTCAAGAGCGGTGAATTGAGAAAGGAAGTTTGTTTTCATGGACCTGCGATCACCAGACTTAACTTTATTTTTACTTATGGGGGCGTCGTGTTTCAGACTTTACTTACGACCAGAAGATATGAAAAACCGGATTCGTAATGCAGAACGTAACATACCGAGAGCCGAAATTGTAAGCTGCAGTTTGTCTACCATGAGAGGCTTCAGCAATGCATAGAGCGTGATTGGCAGCATTCAAGGATTTATGGGGGAATTAAACACTTTTCTTTTTTGATTTGGTCCTTTTCAGGGCCTTAATAAAAAGAATTCCTTTAAGAGATTTTTGTATAAAACTTTCTTTTGCTTAAATTTTAGGTTAGGAACAAGATATCAAGAACGGTTTTGGCAAACTTATTTAGGCATCATTTAGCTACTGTTTCATGAAAAAAAAATCAAACTAATGCATTCAATTTTTTTGACCAAAAGTGACACTAATAAAACTTTAAATATTTATAACATTTGTAGTGCAAGAATAGTCCTTTTCAACTATTCCAAGTTTGTTCAAATCGTTTGAAGAACTTTACTTAATGGTCTCTAGTAATATGATGTCAAATTTAAAAGCGCTCTAAGAACTACAAGGTTAGATCAAAATAAGTGATTAATGCGTGAAATTTGTAAGAACTGTGATGTAGTTTTACCAGCATACAAGATTTTTTGTAGTTACTAGGATAGTTTTTCAGTTACAAATGAAAACAAACGAAAAAAGGGGGTTTTTCAAAAAAGTAGAGAATTTCGACTTTTTTTTAACGCGCTGTAGAGGGCTAATTGTTCTATCAAAAAAAATATATAAGTCATAGGTGCTTTTGTAGCAAATTTAATGATCTTCATTTTTGTATAAAGAGTTCTACCTCGAAAATACGTAGTCTTATGACTTTTTTGGCAAAAAACTAAAAAAAAGTGTTTTGAGGTTTTTTTATTTTTTTTGTGTAAAGCCATATCCGTAGGAAGTAGTAAAGTTAAAATTTGGATTTATCATCCAAAAAAAACATATAAACCGATTGAGAAAAAAACTTCTATACTTTTTCCCGAAATGGACTTGTCAGAAACGATTTGAGTGGACTGTAGAATACCAATCGGCACTGTGTTTTCATACTGTGACGTCATAGTCAATTTTTTAATCGCCCTCTATATTTCTCATGACATATTTAAATAGTACTTAAATTTACGAATTCATTTCACCGAATTAGTTTCAGACTATTTACATAGCACTATATTTATTTAAATCTTACTATTTTATTCCTTTTGTTTTATCTTTTAAAAAGACACATTAGATGGTAATTTATTCACAATTACGTTTTACTTAACACTCGACAAAGAAATTATAACAAACACAGTGAAGCTAAAGAGAATAAATTAAAGTTTAGTACTTTTTTAATTGTTAAACAACTTTGTTAAAAAACCAAAAACGCTTATATGCTGCTATTTTAAGAGTATTATCATTAATTAATGCTATACGAATTTTTAAGTCGTGTAACAGATTAAAGACACAATGAATTGATAATAAACTACTGTTTAAATAAAACAAAGTAATAAAAAGGAGGTTTAACGCTGAATAAACCGAAAATTAAAAGTGGAACGAGCTTTTGTAGTAGTCAACTTAATCCTAAAAATGTTTGACGTACATTTTGAAACGAAAAATTTTTTAAAGTTTTAAAGTGTCATAGTACATGTACTTATTTACATTTAAAAGTTCTATTCCCATCACAAATTACATTTTAAACGTTCAATTTTAATTAAGTACACTTTACACTTTGCAAATTTACTTCCTCCAACACTAAATACTTTTTTGTCTTAACGAAGGTAGTCATAAAATTATTGCTATTGGTGTAACTACATGAATTGTTTACTGTTAAGGTCGTTAAATTTAGTATTGATAATTTAATTCCTAGTTTGATAATTTAATTTCGTAAAGCAAATATGTATTAATTTGAAGTTTGCATCAGCGCATCGAACGCTGGGAGCTATTTTATTATTCGTACTACAATGTATATACCCTTGTTCAAACACACCTAGTGGGACTAATTTATAAACCATCATTTCAATTTTAAATATACCACAGTTGTTTATACGGTTTTGTACTGTTTTGCGTAAGTAACACATATAACTGACCTAATCCTAAATCTTTTTAGTCGCAAATAATGTTGTTTTTTATAGGATTATACGGTAGTTTATTTTTTAAATAATTTTTATAAAACTTTCTAATAAAAATTTCTAATCATTTGTCAAAATGTACGGTTTTATTATACAGGGGACCCACCGGGAACGCCATCGATAAATTATAGAAAACTGTACATGGGAAAATTTGAAAATTTGGTAGTATACTAACATCAACGGGGGGCAGTTCCGCTAAAATATTTTTCAAGATGGTGACACTTCTGGTTCATACCAGAAGTAGGTATCAACTTGCTTATTTTAAAATGAACACCCTATATATTATTCTATTTTGAATTTTGCACAAAATTCTAGACACATTTTGTGTATAATGTTTTATACCTAAGTCTAACTGTTTTGGACTTATTTTAAATTTTATGTCAAAATGACGTTTCAGGCCTAAACAAAATTATAAATTTCCCTATACTAATACTTTTATTGTTTTAATTGAAATAGGTTTCTTGTAGCAGGGGACCTATTTTAGTGGACTATGTCGATATTTTGATAATAAATATATACAGGGCAAAAAAAGGATAAAAATTAAATTCAAAACACGTCAAAAGTCATTTTTTTTAAATGCAAGCACCATGTTTTTATAACTTTATTTTATTTAGCATCGAAAAATAAGGTTGACTTTGTACAAGGTTGTCATTCAAAAATTCATTATTTTCGAAATATTGACGACTTAACTTTTTTGTTGCACAAATACTATCGTATTTCTTTTTATATGAATGGTTCTTCCTAGTAGGCCATGATGGCGTTAGAAAACAATCATCTGTCAAGGATATGTCAAACTGTTAAAAATTTTCAATAATCATGCCGGGACGCTTAAATTATACAAACGAATATTACTTAAATTTATTTATTATTTATGGACATGTGATAAAAAGCATATATTAAGACAGGTGTTACTAGTTATCTGTACCGACTGTGAGTTAAGCAGTAGCGTATCGTTAATGTCGTTAACTTTAAATGCTTGAAACACACTTGTGTCGATAAAGCCAGGTGTTCTTTCGTTGCTGTGTACTACTGTACAAGTAATTACTTGGCTTTATCGACACACGTGTGTTCAAGCATTTAAAGTTATCGCTTTGGTAACGATATGCACTCCTTCACCCGAATAATACATCTATAAAATCTCTAAAAAAAATTTTTTACTTACTTAATCATTTTTTAACTTAAAAAATTTTTTTTTATTTTTTTTTTTTTTTAGCATAAATGTAAACTTTCCTTTTTTATTTTATTTTTTAAAATTTAAAATTACAAACTTTTAAAATTTCTAATTTTTAAATAAAAAATTTCTAAAATCACTCTTCCTTTAAATTTTTAATTTTCAAATTTATTTTTTTTTTGATTAGGTGACCCAATAAGACTGTTCCTCGGCCATATCTCGGGAACCGTTCGTCGTATGACTTTGGTGTAAAAAAATATTAGGTAAATCGGCCATGAAGAATCGCAGGAAAATATTTTCAAGTTTTAAAATGACCACCAGAGGGCGTAACTGCCATCTTAAATTTTTAAATTGCATTTTCTATAAATTTCGCATAATAAACAAAAAAATTTTTTCACATTTGTAAAGAGAACCAGTTTATCTATCATTTTCGTAAAACAAAAGTTCAGTTATTTCAAAAACAAAGATGGCGGGGGTGTTCAATTGTTTTTGCAATAACCTGCTTTAACTTCTTAACGGTTTGACCGATTTTAACAAATTTGGTATCGTTGAAAAGAGCATTCCTTAAGCAATAAGAATCAACCAAAATATAGTTAATTTAGTTGAATCCTTCTCCGCCAGGGGCTAGTTTTGACACCATGACCCAAATTTAAAAAAAATCAAAAAATCAAATGGAATGATATGACTTTTTCTTTATGATAAAGTAGCCAAATAACATCCAAATAGGCCAGTGAAAACCATTTTTCAAAATCTCGTTCCTAACCTCAAATATTGGGAAAATGAGAATAATGGATGTTTGAAGATCGAGGACCGCGCGGTAAATTTTCTAAAACTATTAAAAATTTAGCACAAAATGAATAAGATGTTAAAGAGACAATTGTGAGTCTAAATAGAATTCATTTAGGTATTATTTAAAAAAATATATATCATCAGAACATTCATGTTGCTCCAAAGGGACTAAACGCATTTTGAACTTATTGTCACTTTAATATTACTCTCGTAATTCTAACCTTTAATTTAAAAAGTAAGCCTAAAACCTAAATAGGTATACTATATCCGAATTCGAATATGTTAGACCATATATTTTGGAACCATTTACAAAGATTCTTTGTAAAATTTGATGCCCCAAATCTAGTACTTTGCGTAAAGTTTTAAGCTGTTTTTTTTGCAATATGGTGTGTGGTCTTGGAAAAAAGAAAGATAGGTAGGTAGTTCAGTTCATCTTTGCCAAAAATATAATATATTTGAAAATTAAAAAGTATAAGGTATAACTTTTAATCGCAATAATGAAAAACAAGGTAAGTCTTGGCTTGGTTTTAAAGTAAAGTAAAAGCACCCTACACTTTAGGCCTTGGAAAATTAAACAAATGGAACAGTGCGATTATAAAATGACAGTCGTAATTTTGTAAATTATTTTGTTGTGTTTACATTCAGAAAGTGCAGTTTTTTGAATTTGTAATCTTTTTAAAATGCCGATTTCTAACCAAGAAGCATTTAATATGCTGGCGATCTATTTTGAATGTTTTCAAATGGGATTATCGCTGCTCGCACCTTCTATTTGCGCCATCCGAATCGACAGCGATACCATCGCCGCGTGTTTGTGCGTTTAGCCCAGCGCCTGTTAACAACGGGTAGCATCCGTAGACCTGTCATGAATCGGAGAAATAGGCAAAATAACGAACAAAATGTTATTAATATCCTGGCATCTATAGAAATCAATCCCCAAATTAGTACTAGAGAAATTTCTCGAGACTTGGGTATTCCTCAAAGTACGGTTCATCGCATTATTCAAACCCAGAGGTATGTAAGAGGTATACCTCTTTTATAAAGTTTAATCTATTTTACACTCAAATTATAAACCCCCATGTTTTTACATTTTTGCTATTTTAGGCTACACCCCTACCATATCAACTTACAGACATTCCTTTTTCCTGGATTTCGACCGAAGGATAGATTTTGCCACTGGCTATTAAACATGGTAGCAGAAAATCCTCAATTTCTGTCAAATGTGTTGTGGACTGACGAAGCCACTTTCGGTAGTAATGGGCAATTGAACTTACATAATGCGCACTTTTGGGCCCGAAATAATCCGCGCTGGTTTGGAGAAGTCCAGCATCAAGGGAGATATAGTGTAAATGTTTGGTGTGGGATAATTTGAGGGCGGGTTGTTGGTCCGTTTATTTTGGACGGAGCATTAAATGGTCGAACATACCCACATTTCTTAGAAAATGTTCTTCCAATTTTAATGGATGATATTCCGCTGGACGTCCGCCAAAATATGTTTTTCCAGCATGATGGTTGTCCCGCCTATTATGCCCCTTGCTGTTAGCCAGTCTTTAGATGCCACCTTCCCTGACCGTTGGATCGGAAGGGGAAGCCTGTTCCCTTGACCTCCAAGGCAAGTTTTGTAATGCACGTATTAAAAGCTTATTAAATATTTCGGGGTCTCCTGATTTAACCTTGAGCCTTGATTTTTATCTCTGGGGAAGAATTAAGGATATAGTCTTAACAACAAAGCCAACTTCCCGCGAGGATATGATTGCAAGAATCAGGAATGCCATCTTGAACATCCCAAGAGCTGAAATTGAGAATGCTGTTTTTCAACACATCAGCGTCTTCAGATGTGCATCCAAAATAACGGAGGCCATTTTTGAACACCTGGTCGCCATTAGATCCCTCTTTTTTTTCCTTTATGGGTTTTATTAAAAAACGGTTCTTTTAGAACCACAGACCATTTCATAAAAAGAATTCCGTAATTCCGTATTATACCTACTAAAATCTTTGTAAATGGTTCCAAAATAAATGGTCTAACATATTTAATTCGAATATAGTATACCTATTTAGGTTTTTAGGCTTACTTTTTAAATTAATGGTTATAATTACGAGAGTAATATTAAAATGACAATAAGTTCAAATACGTTTAGTCCCTTTGGAGCAACATGAATGTTCTAAATGATATACATTTTTTTAAATAATACCCAAATGGTTTTACTGGCTTATTTGGATGTTATTTGGCTATTTTATCATAAAGAAAAAGCATATCATTCCATTTGATTTTTTATTTTTTAATTTGGGTCATGGTGTCAAAACTAGCCCCTGGTGGAAAAGGATTCAACTAAATTAACTATATTGATTCTTATTGCTTAAGGAATGCTCTTTTCAACGATACCGAATTTGTTAAAATCGGTCAAACCGTTAAGAAATTAAAGCAGGTTATTGCAAAAACAATTGAACACCCCCGCCATCTTTGTTTTTGAAATTACTGAAATTTGTTTTTACAAAAATGATAGATAAACTGGTTCTTCTTTACAAATGTAATGTTTATTATGCGAAATTTATAGAAAATGCAATTTTGGTGGTCATTCTTAAAACTGCGATTTTTCATAGCCGATTTATCTAATATTTTTTACACCAAAGTCATACGACGAACGGTTCCCGAGATATGGCCGAGGAACAGTCACCCGGTACAACTAATAATAGTTATTTATTTATCAAAGCACTAAAGTTTGATTTTTCATGACAAATGTGTTTTAGTCGCAGAGGCGATAGCCGAGGCAAATGAAACACATGAGTCATAAAAGAACTTTAGTCGAGGTACATATTATATTATTTCTGAAATTCCAAAATTTGAACAAAATCTGACAATTCATAACATAATTTAAGTAGCAAATGTAATCAGCTGTTTTCTTTTTACGTCAAATCTCTCTACCGCGCATGCGCGATTCTAAAATTTACAGACATTTTACACATCTCTACCGGCGAAAATGTGAACTTAAAAATCGTCGTGTAATGAATTACTTTAGTGCCGATACAACTGAACTTTCTATGGACTTTCTAGAATTGAACCTAACAGCTTTACCTGATTTATGTCATTAATTAATGCATTCAAATTTTTCAGAAAATCTGTTTTATTGTAACAAATTGTCGAAGATTAGTGCCAAAAATTTCGACATAAATCCCTCAACTTAATAATACTATGTATGAGGTTATCGATATGTTCAATCGGCCACACTCAAATTAAAAACTTCAATTCCAAATACGTTTAATTCCATTTTTTAAACGTTTTTTTTCACGATTAGAAAAAATATTGTATGTAACGCGTAACGAAACATGATTAAACATAGAGATACCATTATGCATTGTAGTGCCGGATTTCATGTCATCAAATGAATACACTAATATTTTGAGACAATGTGTTTTATCGCAACGGATTGTGCACTATGTACATAAAGGAAGATTAAATTGCAATTATTTATTCGTGCACATGACGTACTACTGGTCATAATAAATTACTGACATAAGTCAGGCAAGGCTGGCTCATTAAAATGCATGATCATATCTTTAAAAAGTCCATGGCAATCAATGGCAAAATAGGTTTACATGTATGTTCCTGGGTTCAGTTATAAAAATGAGTCACTGTATAAATAACTATATACTTATGCATTCTAGTGACATACCAGACAAAGTTAATATTTTTAGCAAACAACACTGTTATCCTCTTCAAAGTAGTTTTCTTGGGCAGCTATAGATCGACCGAGTCGTTGTTGCGACCAGTAATTGGCAACGATGTAAGTTTTATAACTTCTTTGAACCCGTTGCTAGTTGTGGCTAAGGAGACGACACACTACAGAATTTATATGCAACACAGGGAGTAACTTCAGCTTAGAAATAGTATTCGTAGGATTTGACAACATATATTACACTTTTGTACATACAATGACACTTAAAATAATTGTAATTGCAAGTGCAAAATAAATATTAACAATACAGAATAATTTGTTACAGATTTTTAGGGCAAACAACATGCAAAATAGAGGTGCAAGTTCATATAAACCAATACTTTTTGAGCTTTAGTTTCAGAGCTGGAAGGCTCTTTGAAGTTGATGTCTTTAAGGTCATTTTTATCCACATATCTTCAGAACGCCGCTTTAAAAAATATGAAGATTGGCGAGATTGTTAACTTTATGAGTCATTTTTTTCTGATGCAGGTTAGTGTCTGATTGGAAGGGACCAAAGGATATTACTCAGTCATATTTTTATCTGGCATTTTTACGTTTACTTATCTTCTTAATACATAAGTCATATTTAAAATGTCACGTTTT